>JAKOGI010000711.1:282500-285000 GCA_029747015.1 Carnegiea gigantea
CGGGTTCGGTTTTGGCCAGGCAATTGTATAGTGCTACTATTAGCACTAAAGGTAAGATAGTCACAGGTCGGATTGTGACTACTATTGGCATATTTTTGGGTATTGAGCCCAACCCTTAGGATAGAATTTTCAGGTCCAAGCGGCTGGATCAAGCTGCTTTTTAAATTATGAACTTTTGTAAAGTTGTGGCTGGGCGTTTATGTTGGATTTACCTTGGGGACCGGCTTTGTCCGCTTCCCAATGTCGATCGAACCGCCTTACTTCGCCGAGCTAACCTCATTGGGTACCGGGTGATACCGAGATTATTCAACCTGCACGCTATCATCCCGCCCCTCATTCTAGTCAAGGAAGACCTAGTGCTTCCTCTCAACCCCCTTCTGATTATACCAACCTCCAAGACACCCTTAGATCCATTCAAGAGGAGTAAGTTTCTTTTCGAGCATTTGTTGCTTCTGAGAACGCCGCTCTTTGGGACTTTGTTCAAGAGCGTCATGATGAGTTTCGTGGAATGCTTGCTACCCAGACTCAATATTTCTAGGGCTATAGGGCATGTCTAGGGACTTGGCGGGATTGGCATATCTCTTATGGCCAACCACCCCATCCTCCTCAACCACCTTCTTTCGGATTGCTTTATGCTACTCCTCTTCCCTTTTTCTATTATGTGCCCACATTGAGGGCAATGTGTGATGTAAGCATGGGGCAGTTAGTCATTATATTTGGCATCTAGTGCCTGAATTGGTTTGGTACGCTTGTGCTTTGTATATGTTATTTGTGATAGTTTTTGGAGTTTTTATTTTAGGTTTTAATTTTGTTTGGCAGTATTTTTGTAAGTGCATTTAGTTTTTTTTTTAATATTTGGAGTCAGTCTCTTTGCATTTTCATTTGTATTATTATTAGGAGCATGCATGTAAAAAAAAAAAAAAAAGAAGAAGAAAACAAATTGAAAAAAAATCGACATATCGAGTGCATGTAGTTATTCCACATATCGAGTGCATGCAGTTACATGTAAAAAATTGAAAAAAATTCTCGATTTTTTTAATCTTTTTTTCGTTTGCATTATTTAGTTATGATCTTTCTAGATTTGGTAGACTTCTTTGGTTTAGTCTGATCCTTTGATTCGCCCAAATTGTGCATAAATGTTTGAGAATAAGTTTGCGAAAACGAGATCCATGTTTTGACCACATATCAAGTGCGAGTTGATTACCCTATGAGTCTTTACATGAATTTTAGCATGTGTTTACTAATGAACTAGTTATGACCTTGGTAGATGTCCTGTGAGGATTTGAGCTTTTAGAGACTATTTATCAATTTAGTCTCATATTTTCTTTCATGTGTGACTCTTCCTTGACATCATTTTTCTAAAACTTGCTTTGATTCTCATTTAAGATTACATTTCGCATATGCATTTAGGCAATATAATTGAGGCATTTCTCTTTGATTTGCTAAACCCAACGGCCAAATAGCCACCTTTATTGTATAATATATCCCTTGGTAGCCCCTTTGAGCCTATATCCATTTTTTTTTTTTTAATTTGAACCTCTTATTACAACCTATGGCCAAATGATTATCTTACCCTTAAGCCAAGACTAGAGAAGTGTTTCATTCTTTTGCATCAAGTTTGATAGGGTACTAGTAAGGTGGATTGTTCTCTTTTTAGTGGGTTTTGGTTGTTTGGTGAAGGGATGTGAGATCTTGATAAATCCTTTATCTAATTGTATAACATTTGGAGAAGAGTTGGAATTTAAAGTTCCTTATGGATTTCCCTTGGCTAACTCATTTGGGGGAAAAAAAAAACACAAGAAAAGAAAAACACAAAACGAAACACAAAACGAAAAAAGGGAAAAGAAAAGAGAAAAGTGAAAAAAAGGAAGACAATGTTATCCTTGTTGGAATTGTAAATTCTTTTGATTTTCAACTCTATCTCTCTTCAATTGGTGATGTATTTTATTGATAAATTATAATGGCCTAAGAGGGATGTAGTATGATTATGGGTGGGCAACGGACTGGGTTGGGCCGGACTGGGCCAACCCATTAACTAAACGGGTTGGGTTGGGTCAAGTATATTTGTTAATGGGCTGGGTTGGGTTATGGGCCACATGAACCTAGCCAGCCTATTACCCACCCATTAACACCTAAGGAGTGTTTTTGATCAATCAATTTTTCAACTAATGTATTTGTAATTTTTCAACCAAATTAAACTAGTCCAAATTCAAAGTTAGAAAATACATAATCAAACTAATAAACGGGTCGAGTCAAGTCGGCCCATAGGCGGCCCCCTTTGGGCCCGTTTAAAAACGAAATAAACTTGCGCAAAACAACGGTGTATAATAATTATTGTTATATACAAAGTGTTGGTAATGAGGTTAAGTAATTAAAACATGTGAACTAATGTGTCAATTAAGTTAAAAGAATAATGGGTCACTAAACAGGCCGTTAATGGACCTGTCCAGTCCGACCCGTAAATATGTCTTAATGGGCTAGCCCATTAATGACCCAAATC
>JAKOGI010000711.1:295000-317500 GCA_029747015.1 Carnegiea gigantea
TGAATGATGTTTGTGGTTGCCTTCCCCAACCAAGGAATCAGCATTGCTTAAATAACCACTTTATAGGATACAAGCTTACAAGGATTAGGAAACTAGAGGCTAAAAGATTACAACTGAACATCTTAGTTTTCAAAGAACATGTAAAGTATAATATAAATACAAATATACTAATAATAGGACTGCTAACATTCCCTCTGAAGTTGGCACATGAGGATTGAGAATGTCCAACTTGCCCAAAAGATAGTGTAACTGATGTTCACACAACGCCCTGTTTGGTGGTAAGAGTATGCTGAGGTTGAATCTCTCCCGAAACAACGTGCTCACAAACAAAATGACAGTCCACTTTAATATGCTTGGTGTGTTCATAGAAGATAGGATTGTTGGCAATTGAAGCGCAGTTTGGTTATCACAATAAAGATGAGCAGGCGGCACGGGGCAATCAAGAAATTTCAGAAGACTGCAAACCCATATTACTTCACTTGCGGCACTAGCCATAGCACGATACTTCGCCTCAGCAGACGACTTGGATACAATAGCTTGCTTTTTAGTTTTCCATGAAACAGAAGCGTGGTATAATTGAGGAAAGTATCCAGTGGCAGATCGTCGTAACATAGGACATCCGGCCAACCTGAAGTCACAAGCTTGAATAAAAAATCATCTTCAAATCTAACCTAATTACCCTGATTTATTCACGCCCTAATGAGGTTTGGGAGTGGGAGGAGGAACACTAAATCACCCCTCCAAAAGAACACCCAGAAGAGCCCTCCTGAAAAGAAGTCCGAGGCGGCTTTTATTACGAGAATTGGGGTGGCACGGCCGTGCCACCTGGCACGACCTGCCGAAATTTCGGTGTGGCATGGCTGTGCCACCTGGCTTGGGCACCTCGTGCCAAGTCTTTGGCCATGGCCTTAGAACTTACTTGACCTTTTCTTCATCTTCAAACCCGTCACCGTTGCCTGCCTTTCTACCAAGATCAGCAGATATCTCGTTTTCTTAGCAGAAAGTCCTGAAAATCTGAAAAACCACTTTATAATCGAAATATTACCGAGGGAGGTTGACTTGACCCCTTTCTCATTTAAGTTCAACATGAAAACAATGAGAAACAGGGATTAAATTAGAGCTAAAATGAGGTAAAATAGGAGTTCATCACTCCCCCCACACCTAACGTTTTGCTCGTCCTCGAGGAAAACAAACAAAAAGATTAGCCTAAGGACCTAACTCACTTTCGGATGAATTGAGGTCGCATTTAGAATATGCAACAAGCCCTTTAAATCCCTCGGTTCTCCCAAGTGGATGAATAAGGTCTTGTGACGGTTTACAGAAGATATACGTAAAAAATCTTGAAAAAGAAAAATTAAAAAAAGAAAGAAAAATGGAAAAATCTTTTTGGTTTACAAACAAAACACAAATATATACAGGGGAAAAAACTGCACAAATTCTAACCAACTAAAGCACCATTATAATAAAGATATTAGCCTGCATATAAACAGAATGTATACATCAAGAGTCTTAAACCCCCTGGATGACATCAAAGTGCCACTTTTTCGCCCCACAGTACATCAAAACTTTGAATCCATCTTAGTGCCCGGTGTGCTAGTGCATCATAAACCTAAGACTTAGGCTTACCAGAATCAAACTCAATCCCACTTGATTCATACAAACTATATTATTGACTTATTAATATGGAAAACAAGCTTTCCCAGTAGCAACATTGCCTCAAAGGATAGCAGCCAGTAGCGTATGCCCCAAAGGGATACTTGTCATTCCAAACTCTTTTCTTTTCTTCTTTTATGTCTTTTTTTAGTGTGAGATGTGAACAAAAATAAAAGTAACCATGTACAAAGACAAGTGGGGGAGCCAATCATGAAGATTAAGACACTAAGATAATAGTGATTGTATAAATTAGGATTGAATTGCTCAGCTATAATGAACTATTGGGCTTAGAATTGGAGCTTAGAGTGACTCACTTAGGACAAAGATCTATCATGTACATTATACTTATATACAATCTAATAGTTAAGGTAGAAGGGATCAAAGTCAATCAAGATAGTACAAAACTCCCCAAAACTGCTAGAGACAATTTTTTTTTTCTTTTCGAAAATTTTTCCCTTTTTTTTTCCTCAATAGATTGGAGCAATGCTCTCCTCCCCCACACCTAGATCTTACAATGTCTTCGTTGGTAGCCAAACAGACACTATACCAACATAAAACAAATATACAAAAACAAATCTATAATAACAAATATACAAAAGAAAAAGAAAAATAAGAAAAAGGAAAAGGATACATGCAAAATGAAAATAAAGAAAGAGAAAAGAGGGAACAAATTTACCGGGTTAGGTGTTGGGTACACCTAAACTACTACCTCCATAAGATGATGCTTCGGAAGGTTGGAAGAGGATCAGCCACTCCTGCTTATCTCAAGATAAAGCCACCGATTCAGATGCCCTCAATGCTCGTAGGAGTTTATTGAATACCTTAGCATGCAACTCAAATGAATGTAAGTAAGAGCACCCAACATGAATCTAGCAAAGGTAGGAAGTGCTCTCCTAAACATATCAAATGTCGCGGAAAAATTTAGAAGAATAATCGAATCCAATAGTCAACATAATTTTTCCAGGCATGTCCTCTAGGTAAAACTGCAAGGATCAAGGAGGGGTCATACCCTCTAAAAGTACCTAGGGACTCAGAACAGTCAACCTCATTTCCCTTGAGCACCACATGAGAATCAGTTGATGAGAAATCATAACACTCAGGGCAAGGGGAGGGTAGTGAACGTGAAGGAGAAGCATGGAGAATATCAAGGGGATCCGGGAATACATAGTCAGCAAGATTCAAACTAGGTGAAACTGCGACCATAACATCCACACATGACCTCCCTAGGAGAGTCTCATCGAAATCATGCACCTCAATAAAAATGTTATCTGACTTACAACATATATCATCCTTATCAATGCTAGAATCAACACAAAATGTCCTACTCACCTCGAACTCTGTCGACTGAGCTAAGGGGAAAGGTGGATTAGGAAAGGTCGTGAGAAATGGAGTGTTATACCTAAGGTTGCTAGGTAAAGATGGAGCAACAAGGGGTAAAATAGTTAAAGGTGGGTCAAGTACTTCCTCTATGCCGGACTATAGAGTAAGAAAATATGCACCATCATCACACAAATTAACATTAAGTTTAGGGAAACTAACCCTAAGGGTGGTCTCATGTGACAGGTCATACTCCCGCACACAATTTGCAAACTTAACTTGTTGCTCATTAATTGTCTCTATCACGCTAGCAAGCCTAGAAAAACTATCAGTAGAAATATAATAATGCAAGGATTAATGTGATGGCCGGAACAATGGGAATTCTCACATGCAAGAGAGGTACAATTTGGAATACAGGGGGATGTGGTGCAAGGATTAGCACAAATAATCTCAAACTCATAAGTATCCCTAGACAACCACTAAAGCAAATCCCAAACTTTATTAATATTTCTAGCGTAAAAATCCCACTGCTCTAAAAGAGCATGGGTTTTAGTATTCACACCCTTATAGACTATATTCAAGATTTCCCACTTCTCCAAATAATAACCACAATGAGCAAGAAAAACATGTAATCTGTCATAGTATCTCTAAAATAATTCATGTTTATACTGAGGGGAGTGGAAAATTGGCATTGTTTTACATTTTTTTTGATTTTGTATATTTTTTTGGTTTCGTTTTCCTCAAAAAGAAACCTAGCATTAAGTACTCAAGTGAGCTCTGATATTGAACAGCGCCAACACCTCGGTAATGCGCCAAAAACTTATTACATTAAAATTACCGCAAGTGCATGGTGTAGTTGTAGCTAGCAACCGGCAAGTACAGGTCGTATTCCACTGGGAATTGTGTTTTCAAGTAGCAAAGCTAACCCAAGAGTATCATCTAAGTGAGATAAAGGGTGAAGAGAAAGTAAAACTAAACTACTAAAGCGAGAAGACTTCAGCTGTAATGAAACCTAAGGTAGACTAACTAATCAAATTTTCGCCTTCCCAAGTTATGCAAGTATTTAAGGTTGATCGATTGCATCATTGGAGCCCACCTAGGCCCTTTCTCAAGGGTCTATAGGCTACCCTAATTGTTTTAACCACCTATTTTCATAGGATTAGCTCAACTGAACTGCAAGATTAAAAACACTTGACTTAGCCCGCCACTGAAACTATTTTCATGTCCCAATTCTAGTTATTCACTTTACCCACGCTAGATAATCTGCATCACCTTTCAGCATAAGTTAATTGCCCCATAATACGGATGAAAGTTCCCTCAAGCATTTCATCGAACACATGGTGGGCGTGAGAGAAAACTTTAAATTCTAGCATAAACGATAGGGTAAAGGTTCAAACAGAATCAATTAACCATCAAGAGGCCAATTACAATCAAAGCAACACAATCTAACTACTAAACTTCACAAAAGCATATAAACAAAACATGAACTTAAATACACAAAATAACAAAGAAAGAGAGGAGAAAACTTATGCTTGAGTGCATTAAGGTTCGAAGTCACAAGCTTGAATAAAAAATCATCTTCAAATCTAACCTAATTACCCTAATTTATTCACCCCTAATGGGATTTGGAAGTGGGAGGAGGAACCCTAAATCACCCCTTAAAAAAGAACCCCCTGAAGAGCCCACCTGAAAAGAAGCCCAAGGCGGCTTTTATCACGAGAATTCGGGTGACACGGCCGTGTCACCTGAGACAGGGTGCCCTTACCAGGTCTTTGGCACGACCTACCAAAATTTTTGTGTGACAAGGCCATGCCACCTGGTGCGGGGCGCCCGTGCCAGGTCTCTGGCCATGCCCTCGGAACTTTATGTGACCTCTTCTTTATCTTGAAGCCCGTCCCTATTGCCTTCCTTTCTCCCAGCATCAGCTGAGAACTCGTTTTTTCAGCAGAAACTCCTGAAAATCCAAAAAACCACTTTGTTAAATTCGTGAGTATACAACCATAAGAGGGGGGTGAATTGTGGTGTCTGATTTTCGCGTTGTAAATAACAAACACCCTCACAGAGGTTATTCTCAGATGACAAACACCCTAGTGACTTGTTTGCAGGGGGTGTTCTCAAATATTGCAAATGCGAAAATCACCAAGATAAATGCGAAAAATAAAGCACACACACAATTTTTACGTGGAAAACACCTCTAGCCCAACTGAGGTGTGAAAAACCACGACCTACCTCGTGTAGGATTTAACCACTTTCACTAACGGGCTTCACACGTTACAAATGTAACACACCTTGTTACAACTTGCAACCACGTAACCTTCTTCTCTAAGAAGGGTTACACCACGTCCAAATCTCACCAGATTGGACACGTCCAAAGTCCACATGACTGAGGACCACTCACTCACTTTTCTGATCCAAGATCAGGGTTACAAAACACCTTACGGGGGTGCTTCTGATTTAAGCAGATGTAAGGTACAATGAGGTCCTAGTATGCCAATATCTTGAAAGCTCAGTTTAAACACAACTTGTCTCGGTTTTTCTTTTCTCAAGCGTAACTCGAAAAATTCTTCTCACTAGAAAAACCACTTTTGAAATTTTCCCTTTTTGCGTATGTTGTGTATGTTTCTCGTCTTTTTCCTCTATGCAAATGGGAGTGAAATGCTGAGATTTTAAACACAAAATCCAACGGTCAAAAACAAGGAGAGGTGAAAGAATCAGCTAAGTATGGAAAACGATTTTCAAGCAAGAAATACTCCCCAACGGCTAGTGATAAATTTTTCCCAAAATATAAGGGATTTGTTATCTTAAGAGATAACCCTTATCTTCCCATAGCCGTGAAGAAGATTCAAATGACAACCAGAAATCTTCAGCTTTTGAAATTTTATCATATCCGAAAATATAGGCAAAGGGAATCTTTTAGTTTTGGCAAATCTCCCAAAACCTATTTTCGCAAATCTCCCATAATATTTTCAAGAAATATCCTTTCCAAAAAAATAGCAATCTTGGAATTTAAAGAAAGTATTCTGGAGATCTTGGCCAACCGAAATGAATTTTCAAAGATAACCGGGTATGGCCACTTCAGTTCAGAAACACCCTAGGCACCCTATTTGCAGGGTTGTTCGCAACTGGTGTTCTGAAGCACTTAGCGTAAATACCGATTCAAGAGGTGTTTAAAATGACGTTTTCAATATTGGCATATTAACAAGAGCCTAAATAAATAAAACCTATATACCCAAGACTTCTTGTTTTGAACCAGTCATCTTGTCCAAGATTTGTAGAGCTGCTGTGAACACCAAGGCCACTTTGTTTGCTGGGGTTGTTCTTTGCATTGCTAGAGTTCAAGAACATGCCTTACAATCAACTGTCGAGGTGGTGTTCTTGACTTAATATAAAATCACCAAGTAAAACCTGTTTTGAAGACTTGTTCTCACATGTAGCAAACCAGTTAATACAATAAAGATCACAAACACCAGTTAGGCCTGTTTGGAGATCGTGTTTGGAGCAACATTACTTGGACAAATTTTTACACTTGGATTTGTCATCATCAAAACTAAATATAATAACTCAACAAATTCCCCCTTTTTGATGATGACAAACCAAGTGACCATATTGACAAATATTAAAAACAAATTTGAGAACCATGTATGCTGATTGATTTGGTTATCCACTAAGGTCCGAGTGTTCCAAATTGAAAGAGGGTCAATATTTGTCAAGTAATGGTTCGTCTTCCCCCTTTTGGCATCATTAAAAAGCAAGAACAGCATTGAAAGAAAAAAGTAACGGGTGGTTACAAAACAGTTACGACAGGTAAGCATGCAGAGAACAATGCCAAGTGTAATGCCAAAGAAAAACAACAAGGGGAGGAGAGGAGAGCGAGAGAACAATCTATACAATCAAGGGGTAGGGTGTGGTCTTGATTGCAGTGGAGGAATACTGGGAGCGAGATCAGAGAGGAGTGCAAGGAGTTCTTCGTGGCGTTTAGCTGAGATGGCCTTCTCTGCTTCAAGAGCAGACTTCACAGCAGAAAGCTCTTCTTTGAGGCGTGCATTATTCTCAAGAACAGCTTCAACGGTGGGACTGGGTTTCTCAGAAACAGGAGGTCGAGGTGGTCGAAGACCCTGTTTGTGAGTTGACCCATGGCCAACGTCAAAGTCACACCCCATTAGGGTGTCAACGCCAATTTCATCAATCAGTTGAACTGGCACTCTCCATTTAAGCTCAATACCAAAGTGCTCAAACACCTTGGTCAGTAAGAACCCATACCCGAGATCATGGTTTCGGGTGGTGTTCGCAATTCGCCCAATGTGGCGAATCATAATAGCAGGAAGATTTATGGGTTCCTCCCTATCCAAGAAGTCGACCAGGCACTGATCAAAAAGGTCTGCTGAGTTTCTCCCTTGACCCCTTGGAATCACGTTCTTAATGACGAACATGAAAAGTAGTTGGTGAAGAGGGATCAGATCACCCTTTTTTACAGAGGAGGGTGTTCTCAGGCTCTGTTTCTGGCTGACCCGCTTGGATATCTCCAGGAGCCTGGCTGTCTCTAGGACAGTTTTGTCCTCCCTCACATACACAGCAAATCCACGGGAGGGGATGCCCAGAATGTCACCAAGAGTGGCTGCATCGAAGGAGAAATGCCACTCATTGATAGCACTTGTCACCACCCCATTTGTAACAGAGCAGTTGGCATAGAAGTCAGCCAGCTCGGGCACAGAACACCCTTGCTGGGTGTTTGCAAACAACTTAAGCCAGCCTTGGGCTCGAAGCTTGGTCAAGGACACCCCCAGCCCAAGTTCCTCAAGGAAGGGTATGTTCACTACCTTCCCCCTTACAACATTGCGCCGGAGGAATTGCGCGTGTTTCTCAGACAGGTGAGAGGGAGTGGACAATTTGGTCTTTTTGATTTGAGGAGCCGGGGATGCAGTTTTGGAAAGAGGGGTTGTTTTCGGTTTCCTCTTGAGGGGTGCTTTTGAGGCTGAAGGTTTAGAAGAAGTGGTGATTGGTTTTGAAGGGTTTTGTTCATTAGAGGATTATGAGAACACGGGGGTCCCTTGTTTGAAGGAGGGATCCTCGGAATCAGAACCAGAAAGGCTCGAGGAGGAAGAGGAAATCTCCTCAATAACTGGAGCAGAAGGTTTGGAGGATCTGGGGGTCGATCTGAAAGCAATTCTCGCAGATTTGCGAGAAGGTTTAGAAGGAGGAGAAGAGGGAGTTAGAGAGGGGCGAGACCTTGGTGGTGGTCGTGTTCTTGGCGTTCGGGTGCGCCTAGCCACCATCTTCACCCTTTTTCTCTTCTCTCCAGTTTGAGAGACTAGAGGAACAGAGTCATCCCCTTGGACAGGACTTTCTTCTGTTTTCTCACCAGAGTCCTCCTTCAGATCCATGAACAGATCATCGAAGAACGCATCCCCTGTTCTTTGAGTTGTTTCTGGGAATAGCGCAGAAGAACAGGGTTCAAAATCCCCAAAGAGGGTTTCTGGGTTCTCCAAGAATTGGTCTTGGAAACCCGAAGAACCAGCAACAGCTTCAGAAAAAATGGGACAAGGGATTGTTCCCACATACACCACTAATTTCCAACCGAAGGAGTAGGGAATATCATTCAACTCAAGCCCAATACTTTTGAGGTTTAACCGATTGAGATACCCGAATATTGTGTGGATAATTGGGCGAGGAGGAGCCGGAAACGAGGGTATAATCATGTTGTTACTCTCAGAGATTGATGAAGAATCAGTTTTAGGAGCCATTATCGCAAGGAAGAATTTCGGGTTTTGAGGGTTTTGCTAGGGTTTGAAAGCAAGAACAGAGGAGAGAGCAAGACGGGGAAGACAGACGCACGCAAGGGGGGTTTTTTAAACTCCCTACCCATTATGAAGGGCCACCTAGGGAACACCTAGAATTTAAGCAGGCAGCATACGTTAATGACAATTAAGGCATACCTGTTCGAGCCGCCTGTTCTTGAACATGCTTCTCTCATTCCAAGGTCTGTCATGAATACTCTTTCTCCATCTCCCAAGGCATCAGTCTTCACATATAATTATAGTAGCACACAAGACTACACATATTCGTTAAGCATAGACCACTGTTTTGATAACAAGAATTGCAAACAAGGGGATAGAACAGGTATTATAAGGTGTTTTTGTCAGCTTGGTCTAACTCTGAGAACAGGTGTTCTCAGGGTGTTTTAACCAACCCCAATTCCAGTCTGTTTTTCTCGAATTGGTATCTACTCAATGCTTTAGTGAATATATCAGCAATTTGATTTTCAGTGGAGCAAAAATTTATTGAAATAAAGCCTTTTTCCACATTATCTCTTAAGAAATGATGTCGAATGTCAATATGTTTTGTCCTTTTGTGTTGACATGGGTTTTTGGCAATGTTAATAGCGCTAGTATTATCACAAAAAATAGGAATGCATCCAGTGTCAACACAAAAGTCCTTAAGCTATTGTCTTATCCACAACAGTTGAGCACAACATGAAGCTGCTGCAACATATTCAGCTTCTGCTGTGGACATGGCAACTGAATGTTGCTTCTTGGTAGCCCAAGATACCAAACAAGGTCCAAGAAAGTGAGCCATACCTGAGGTACTCTTTCTATCAACTAGGAATCCTGCATAGTCAGCGTCAGCATATCCAACAAGATCAAGATTGCAACCTCTAGGATACCATAAAGCTAAATTGGGTGTATGTTTCAAATATCTCAGTATCCGTTTAACAGCCTTAAGATGAGTTTCCTTAGGATTAGACTGAAAACGGGCACATAAACCAACACTAAAAACAATATCCGGTCTACTAGCGGTTAGGTATAGGAGTGACCCAATCATGCCCCTATAGAGTTTCTCCTCAACTGAGGGACTCCCATCATCCATAACCAACTTGGTTGAAGGAGAAATAGGAGTGTCTATGGGTTTGGCCGACTCCATCCCAAAACGCTTAAGTAGCTCATTGATATACTTTTGTTGATGGATCATGGTGCCGTTTGGAGTTTGCTTGATTTGTAAGCCTAAGAAAAAGTCAAGCTCACCCATCATGCTCATCTCAAACTCACTCCTCATCATATTCGAAAATTCATTGCATAAATCATGATGAGTTGCACCAAATATAATGTCATCTACATATATTTGGACAATCAATAAATGTTCCCCCTTAGATTTTAGAAACAAGGTATTGTCTACCTTGCCTCTTCTAAAATCATTTTCAAGTAAAAAGCTTGACAACCGTTCATACCAAGCTCTTGGAGCTTGTTTTAAACCATAAAGTGCTTTGTCAAGTTTAAAAACATGATTTGGAAAATCACCATTTTCAAAACCAGGGGGTTGTTTGACATACACCTCTTCTTTAAGGTATCCGTTTAGGAATGCACTTTTAACATCCATTTGATATAGCTTGATTTCCATATGAGCTGCAAAGGCTATTAAGATTCGAATAGCCTCAATTCTAGCAACTGGTGCAAAGGTTTCTTCATAATCGATCCCTTCTTCTTGATTATACCCTTGAACAACCAGCCGTGCCTTGTTCCTAGTGACTGTTCCTGACTCATCTAGCTTATTTCGGAACACCCACTTGTTTCCAATAATTTTTCTCTCAGCCGGTCGAGGTACAAGGTGCCACACTTTATTTCTTTCAAATTGATGAAGCTCTTTTTACATAGCCGTGATCCAATCTGAATCTGCAAGAGCTTCATTCACACTTTTTGGCTCAATGTTAGAAAGAAAAGCATAGAAAGCACAAAAATTCTTAAGTTTAGATCTAGTTTGCACTCCAGTATTAATATCTGACAAGATTTGATCAAGAGGGTGCGAACTATGGTGCTTCCATGGTCTTGGATTAAGTGGATCCATAGACACATGCTCTGTTCTAACTGAAATGTGTGTAGGATCAGGCTCAAGAACACCTCCTGATCCTGTTTCTGCATCTATTTGCAAGCTTGTTCCTGAAGGGCATGGTTCCGAACATGGTTCAACGGTGTTTCCCCCTATTTGGTTCTCACCTTGCCTGCCATTTTGAGGAACAGCTTCTGTACCTGTTTTCTTCAGGGTGTTCTCACCTTGTTTTTCTTGGTTCAACGATTCCTTTTGGACAAGACCTAATTCAAACTCTTCATCCTGTGCATCACTCTCATTCAAAGAGTTAGATTCATCAAAAAACACATGCACACTTTCCTCAACACACAAGGTTCTTTTGTTAAAGACTTTGTATGCCTTACTGTGAGAGGAATAACCAAGAAATATTGCCTCATCACTCCTTGGATCAAACTTTCCTAAGGCATGTTTCCCATTGTTATGCACGAAACATCTGCAACCAAATGTTCTTAGATGCATAATGTTGGGTTTTCTGCCTTTGAGAAGTTCATAAGGAGTTTTGTTCAAAATGGGCCTAATCATGCATCTATTTATAATGTAACATGATGTGCTCAAGGCTTCTGCCCAAAAGTTCTTAGGAAGACCACTAGCAATAAGCATTGTTCTAGTCATGTCTTCTAGGGTACGATTTTTTCGTTCAACCACCCCATTCTGCTGTGGTGTTCTCGGGGCTGAGAAGTTATGATCAACACCATGTTCATTACAAAAGTTTGTAAAACTTGCATTTTCAAATTCAGTACCATGATCAGACCTCAAGCTTACCAATGAGTGTCCTACTCTCTTTTCAATCCTTTTGAGAAGGGCAATAAACTTCTCAAAGGTTTCATTCTTGGATGTCAAGAATAAAGTCCAAGTAAATCGAGAGTAATCATCCACAATTACGAGCACATACCTCTTCCCTCCTCTACTAGCTATCCTCATGGGACCACATAGATCAATATGCAATAATTCAAGAGGTCGGGTAGTGCTTACACACTTTTTAGATTTTAAAGAAGATCTGACTTGTTTCCCTTTTGCACAAGCTTCACATACCTTGTCATCATTATACTTGATGGAAGGTAGTCCCACAACCAAATCTTTGGAAACAAGTTTGTTTAACAAGGACAGGCTTGCATGACCTAGTCTCTTGTGCCATAGCATTATATCATCATTTAATGCATTTAAACAAGTCAGATTATTTTGGGGAAGAGTGGAAATACAAACTTTATAAACATTTTGACATCGCTTCCCCCTCAACACAACATCTCCTGTGTCGTCATTCACAACCAAGCAACGTGTTTTTGAAAACAGTACTAGGTTGTTCTTGTCACACAGTTGGGACACACTTAGCAAATTGTGTTTTAACCCATCAACTAAGTGCACATTATCAATTGAGTGGGAGAGAGTTTTACCAATATTACCTATACCGACAATTGTCCCAGACTTGCCGTTTCCAAATGCTACACTCCCACCATTCAAAGCTGTAAGTGAGAGAAAATTTGATCTTTCACCAGTCATGTGCCGTGAACACCCACTATCAACAAACCACAACTGCCTGTTTTCAAGGGTGTTAGTGGGGTTGTTCGTAAGGTTGTTCTCTCTCACTTCAGCCTGCAAAACAAATCACGGGTTAGTTTTGGGAACCCAGATCCACTTGGGTCCCATTCTTTTAGACATGTAAAGCTCATCTTTTCTAATCCAGATTTCTTTCACATACCTTTCATTCTTTTCATTGGCATGTTTTCTTAAAGGGCAAGTGTATCTATAATGACCCGTTTTACCACAATGAGAGCAAACGATGTTTTCAGGTAATCCCACATACTTTTTATGTATTGGGTAAACGGTCCGTTTATGCTTGTAACCAAGTCCCTTTTTGTTTCTACTGTGATGAGTGTTTAACCAATCAAGGGCTTGTGAAGATTTGTTCCAGCATTTGTTTGTGGCAAGATCAGTTTCTAATTTTTCTATGGTGGCATTCAAGCTCTGCTTTTCATTTAGCAGGGATTCAACTATTTCTTCCACTTCAAAGAGTTTTTTCTCTACTTGTGTATAATCGCCTTCTTTTAGAAAGAGGTCTTCTCTAAGCACGTTAATATTCTCATGTAAACCGAGTTTTTCATTTTTGAGAATTTCATTTTCAAGCTCTAGGTCACGAACTTCTCTTTTTAGATCAGCACAGGTGTCTATCAAATTATATAGAAGTTCTTCTAAAGTGGCTTTGTTAAGACCATGTACCTTGTTCTTGAGATCTGAGAAGCTGATTGTTGATTCATCATCTGAATCTGAATCACTTTGTGCCATAAGTGCTACGACCCCCTTCTTCAGCTTCAGATTCTCCTTCATCCTCAGAGGAATCTCCCCAAGCAGCCAGCATAGCTTTCGAGAATCGCTTGCCCATATTGTTTACAGGGTGTTTTCGACCCTATTTTCGAGGGTGTTCGGGCATCTGATCTTCTCGAAGGAGAGGGCAATTTTTGACTAAGTGATCTGGTTTGCCGCACTTGAAATACCCTGTGAGCTGTTCTTTGGGGGTGTTTCTGGACTTACTGAAGTCTTTTCTTTTGTTGTTCTCCTTGACCTTTTTGAAGAATTTCTTGAATTTTCTGGACATTAGGGCCATATCTTCATCTTCAAGGTCAGAGTCAGTGTCCTCATGTGCTTTCAAGGCAAGCCCACGATCCTTCTTTTGCTCCTCTCTTTGTTGTGAGTTCTTTCGGAGTTCATAGGTCTGAAGATTACCAATCAACTCGTCGAGGGTGATCTTGTTCATGTCTTTAGCCTCTTGAATGGCTGTTACTTTGGCCTCCCACATACGAGGTAAAATTCTGAGGATTTTCCTCACCAACTCTTCAGTGATGAAAGATCTTCCTAGGGATTTTAACTTGTTCGTGATGTGGGTAAACCGTGTATACATATCCATCACAGTCTCACGATCACCCATATCAAACAACTCATATTGTCGCATAAGTAGCTCAATTCTAGATTGTTTAACCTGACTCGTACCTTCATGAGCAACTTGCAGGGCGTTCCAGATAGCTTGGGCTGATTCACACTTAGAGATGCGAGTGTATTCATCGGGTCTTAGGCCAAAATATAGAAGCTTTTTGGCCTTGGCATTTTTCTCTATCTTTTTGTAGTCCTCGGCATCAAACTCATAAGGTTCTTTGGGAGCTGTTTTTCCTTCAGGAAGGGTTTTTATGGGAACAAAAGGCCCGTTCTTGATGAGCATCCATAACTCATAGTCTTCGGCTTGTATATAGTTCTCCATCCTATTCTTCCACCAACTATAGTGTTGGCCATTGAAGTAAGGAGGGCGAGTAATGGATTGTCCTTCAAGAATTCCTTGTGGAGTATTCATCTTCAGAATCTCTCAAGGTGTTAACCTTTTGTAGGAGAACCTGCTCTGATACCACTTGTTAAATTCGTGAGTATACAACCACAAGAGGGGGGTGAATTGTGGTGTCTGATTTTCGCGTTGTAAATAACAAACACCCTCACAGAGGTTATTCTCAGATGACAAACACCCTAGTGACTTGTTTGCAGGGGGTGTTCTCAAATATTGCAAATGCGAAAATCACCAAGATAAATGCGGAAAATAAAGCACACACACAATTTTTACGTGGAAAACACCTCTAGCCCAACTGAGGTGTGAAAAACCACGACCTACCTCGTGTAGGATTTAACCACTTTCACTAACGGGCTTCACACGTTACAAATGTAACACACCTTGTTACAACTTGCAACCACGTAACCTTCTTCTCTAAGAAGGGTTACACCACGTCCAAATCTCATCAGATTGGACACGTCCAAAGTCCACACGACTGAGGACCACTCACTCACTTTTCTGATCCAAGATCAGGGTTACAAAACATCTTACGGGGGTGCTTCTGATTTAAGCAGATGTAAGGTACAATGAGGTCCTAGTATGCCAATATCTTGGAAGCTCAGTTTAAATACAACTTGTCTCGGTTTTTCTTTTCTCAAGCGTAACTCGAAAAATTCTTCTCACTAGAAAAACCACTTTTGAAATTTTCCCTTTTTTGCGTATGTTGTGTATGTTTCTCGTCTTTTCTCGTCTATGCAAATGGGAGTGAAATGCTGAGATTTTAAACACAAAATCCAACGGTCAAAAACAAGGGGAGGTGAAAGAATTAGCTAAGTATGGAAAACGATTTTCAAGCAAGAAATACTCCCCAACGGCTAGTGATAAATTTTTCCCAAAATATAAGGGATTTGTTATCTTAAGAGATAACCCTTATCTTCCCATAGCCGTGAAGAAGATTCAAATGACAACCAGAAATCTTCAACTTTTGAAATTTTATCATATCCGAAAATATAGGCAAAGGGAATCTTTTAGTTTTGGCAATTCTCCCAAAACCTATTTTCGCAAATCTCCCATAATATTTTCAAGAAATATCCTTTCCAGAAAAATAGCAATCTTGGAATTTAAAGAAAGTATTCTGGAGATCTTGGCCAACCGAAATGAATTTTCAAAGATAACCGGGTATGGCCACTTCAGTTCAGAAACACCCTAGGCACCCTATTTGCAGGGTTGTTTGCAACTAGTGTTCTGAAGCACTTAGCGCAAATACCGATTCAAGAGGTGTTTAAAATGACGTTTTCAATATTGGCATATTAACAAGAGTCTAAATAAATAAAACCTATATACCCAAGACTTCTTGTTTTGAACCAGTCATCTTGTCCAAGATTTGTAGAGCTGCTGTGAATACCAAGGCCACTTTGTTTGCTGGGGTTGTTCTTTGCATTGCTAGAGTTCAGGAACATGCCTTACAATTAACTGTCGAAGTGGTGTTCTTGACTTAATATAGAATCACTAAGTAAAACCTATTTAAGACTTGTTCTCACATGTAGCAAACCAGTTAATACAATAAAGATCATAAACACCAGTTAGGCCTGTTTGGAGATCGTGTTTGGAGCAACATTACTTGGACAAATTTTTACACTTGGATTTGTCATCATCAAAACTAAATATAATAACTCAACACACTTTATAAGTGAAATATTACCGCGGGAGGTTGACTTGACCCCTTTCTCATTTAAATTAAACATGGAACAATGAGAAACAAGTATCAAATAGAGCCAAAATGAGGTAAATAGGAGTTCATGAGCAAAACAAAGAAAAAGATTATCCTAAGGACCTAACTCACTTTCGAAGGAATCACGGTTGCATTTAGCATATACAACAAGCTTTAAATCTCTTGGTTCTCCCAAGTGGACGAGTAAGGTCTCGTGAGGGTTTGTGGAAGATATACCAACAAAATCTTGAAAAAGAAAAATAAAAACAGAAAGAAAAATAGAAAACTTATTTTGGGGTTTACAAACAAAACAAAAATATATATGGGGAGAAAACTTCATAAATTCTAACCAACCAAATCACTCTTGTAACAAAGATATTAGCCTGCATATAAACAGAAATGTACACATCAAGAGTCTCAAACCCCGTGGATGGCATCAAAGCGCCATTGCTTCACCCCATAGTATATCAAAACTTTGAATCCATCCTAATGCTTAGTGTGCTAGTGCATCATAAACCTAGGACCTAGGCTTACCAAAATCAAACTCAATCCCACTTGGCTAATACAAACTATATTATTGACTTATTAATATAGAAAGGAAGCTTTATCAGTAGCAGTATTGCCCCAAAGTATAGCACCTAGTAGCGCATACCTTAAAGGAATACTTGTCATTCCAAACGCTTTTTTTCTTCTTTTTTTGTCTTTTTTTCTAGAGTGTGAGATGCGAACAAAAATAAATGTGAACATGTACAAAGACAAGTGGGAGAGCCAATCATGAAAGATTAAGTCACTAAGATAATGATGATGGTATAAATAAGGACTGGATTGCACAACTGTAATGAACTATTGGGCTTAGAATTGCAGCTTAGAGGGACTCACTTAGCACAAAGATCTATCATGCACCTTATACTTATATACAATCTAATGGTCAAGGCACAAGGGATCAAAGTCAATCAAGATAGTACAAAGCTCTCCAAAACTGCTAGAAACAATTTTTTTTCTTTTCGAAATTTTTCTCTTCTTTTTTCCTTTTTCAATAGATTGGAGCATGGATCTCCTCCTCCACACCTAGATCTCACAATGTCCTCATTGGGAGTCAAAGAGCCACTACACCAATAGAAAACGAATCTACTATAACAAATCTATAATAACAAATATACAAAACTAAAAGAAAAACAAGAAAAAGGAAAAGGATATATACAAAATGAAAACAAAGAAAGAGAAAACAGGGAACAAATTTATTAGGTTAGGTGTTGGGTACACCTAAACTACTAACCCCCTAAGACAATCCTTCCGAAAGTTGGAGGAGCATCAACCACTGCTCCTTAGCTCAAGATAAAAGCCACTACTTTAGATGCCCTCAAAGCTCACAGAAGCTTATCGAATACCTATGCATGTAACTCAGATGAATGTAAGTAGGAGCACCCAAACATGAATTTAGGAAAGATAGGAAGTGTCATCTTAAACTTATCAAATGCCGTGGAAAAATCAGTAGAATAATCGAATCCAATAGTTAATATGATTTTTTAAGGCATGTCCTCCAGGTACAGACTATAAGGATCAAGGGAGGGGTCATACCCTCTAAAAGTGCCTGGGGACTCATAACAGTTAACCTCATTCGCCTTATGCACCATATGAGAATCAGTTGGTGAGACATCACAACACTCAGGGGAAGGGAATTGTGGTGAGCATGAAGTAGAAGCATGGAAAATATCGAGGGGACCAAGGGATACATGCTCAGCAAGATCAAGACTAGGTGAAAACCGTAACCATAACATCCACACATGACCTCCCTAGGAGAGGTTGATCAAAATCATGCACCTCAATGAAAAGATCGTCTGACTCACAACATATATCATCCTCATCAACACTAGCATCAACACAAAATATCCCACCTACCTCGAACTTTGTCGACTGAGCTAAATAAAAACATGGGCTAGGAGAGGTCGTGAGAAATAGAGTGTTGTCCATAAGGTTGCTAGGTAGGGATGGAGCAACAAGGGGTAGTAGTTAAGGGAGGGTCAAGTACTTCCTCTAAGTCGAACTCTAGAGTAAGAAAAGATGCACCATCATCACACAAATTAACATCAAGTTTAGGTGAACTAACCCTAAGGGTGGTCTCATGTGATAGGTCATACTCCCGCATACAATTAGCAAACTTAACTTGTTGCTTATTCATTGTCTCTATCATGCTGGCAAGCCTAGCAAAACTATTAGCAAAAATATAATAATGACAAGGATCACTATCATGGCCAGAATAATGGCAATTCTCACACGTAAGAGAGGCATGATTAGGGATGCAGGGGGATGGGTGCAAGGATAAGCACAACTAGTCTCAAACTCATAAGTATCCCGAGACAACCACCCAAGCAAATCCCAAGCTTCATCAATATTTCTAGTGCAAAAATCCCACTGCTCTAAAAGAGCACGGGTTTCACAATTCGCACCTTCAAAGACTATATTCAAGATTTCCCACTTCTCCAAGCAATAACTGCAATGAGCAAGAAAAACATGTAATCTGTCATAGTATCTCCAAAATAATTCATGCTCATACTAAGGAGAGTGGAAAATTGGCTTTTTTTTTTATTTTTTTTCATTTTTTGGTTTTGTTTTCCTCGAAAAGAAACCTATCCTTGAATACTCAAGTGAGCTCTAATATTAAAAAGCGCCAACTCCCCCGCAACGGTGCCAAAAACTTATTACGTTAAAAGTACTGCAAGTGCACGGTATAGTTGTGGCTAGCAACCGGCAAGTACTGGTCGCATTCCACAGGAAATTATGTTTTTAAGTACCAAAGCTAACCCAAGCGTATCAATCTAGGCGAGATAAAGGGTGAAGGGAGAGTAAAACTAAACTACTAAAGCGAGAAGACTTTAGTTATAATTAAACCTAAGGTAGACTAACTAATCAAGTTAAATCCTTGCCTTCCCAAGTTATGCAAGTATTCAAGGTTGATCGATTGCATCATTGGAGCCCACCTAAGCCCTCTCCCAAGGGTCTATAGGCTACCTCAATTATTTTAACCACCTATTTTCATAGGATTAGCTCAACTAAACTATGAAATTAACAACACTTGACCTAGCCGATGACCGAAACTATTTTCGTGTCCCAATCTCGGCTATTCACTCTATCCACGATAGATAATCTACCTCATCTTTCAACATAAGTTAATTGCCTCAAAATGCGTATGAAAACTCTTTTAAGAATTTCATCGAACACACAGGGGCCATGAGAGAAAACCCTAAATTCTAGCATAAACGATAGGGGTAAAGGTTCAAACAGAATCAATTAGCCATCAAGAGGGCAATAACAATCAAAGCAACACAATCTAACTACCAAACTTCGCGAAGGTATATAAACAAAACACGAACTTAAATACAGAAAAATAAGAGAGAAAGAGAAAAGAAAATTTATGATTTATTGCATTGAAGATCTAAGTTACAAGCTTGAATAAAAAATAATCTTCAAATCTAACCTAATTACCCTAATTTATTCACCCCCTAATGGGGTTTATAAGTGGGAGGAAGAACCCTAAATTGCCTCTCCAAAAAGAAGCCCCAGAAAAGCCCCCTGAAAAGAAGCTCGAGGCAGCTTTTATCGCAAGAATTACGGTGACACCGCCGTGCCACCTGGCATAGGGTGCCCGTGCTAGGTCTCTAGCATGACCTACTAAAATTTTTGTGTGGCAAGGCCAAGCCACCTGGCATGTAGCACCCGTGCCAGGTCTCTGGCCATGCCCTTGCAACTTCATGCGACCTCTTCTTCATCTTGAAGCTCGTCCCCATTGCCTTCCTTTCTACCAGTATCATCAGATAACTCGTTTTCTCAACAGAAACTCCTGAAAATTTAAAAAACCACTTTATAAGCGAAATATTATCGAGGGAGGTTGACTTGACCCCTTTTCTTATTTAAATTCAACACAAAAACAATGAGAAATAGGGATCAAATGAGAGCTAAAATGAGGTAAAATAGGAGTTCATCACACACCAACACCTAGCTTTTTGCTCGTGCACAAACAAAAAAAAAGAAAAAGATTATCCTAAGGACCCAACTCACTTTCGGAGGAATCGCGGTTGCATTTAGCCTGTACAACAAGCCCTTTAAATCTCTTGATTCTTCCAAGTGGACGCGTAAGGTCTCGTGAGGGTTTACAAAAGATATACCCACAAAATCTTTAAAAAAACAAAAAAGAGAAATAAAAATAGAAAAATCTTTTTGGGTTAACAAACAAAACACAAATATATAAAGGGCAGAAAACTGCACAAATTCTAACCAATCAAATTACCCTTGTAACAAAGATATTAGCCTGCATATAAACATAATGTACATATCAGGAGTCTCAAACCCCGCGGATGACATCAAAGTGCCCACTTTTTCATCCCACAGTACATCAAAACTTTGAATCCATCCTAGTTCTCGGTGTGCTAGTGCATCATAAACCTAGGACTTAGGCTTACGAGAACCAAACTCAGTCCCACTTAACTGATACAAACTATATTATTGACTTATTAATATGAAAAGCAAACTTTACCAGTAGCAGTATTACCTCAAAGGGTAGCATCCAATAGCGCATGCCTCAAAGGAATACTTATCATTCCAAACAATTTTTTTCTTCTTTTTTTTTCTTTTTTTTTTTTTAGTGTGAGATGCGAACAAAAATAAAAGTAACCATGCACAAAGACAAGTGGGTGAATCAATCATGGAAGATTAAGCCACTGAGATAATGATGATGGTATAAATAAGAATTGGATTCCACAACTGTAATGAACTATTAGGGTTAGAATTGGAGCTTAGAGTGACTCACTTAGCACACAGATCCATTATGCACCTTATACTTCTACACAATCTAATAATTAAGGTACAAGGGATCAAAGTCGATCAAGACAGTACAAAACTCCCTAAAACTGCTAGAAATAATTTTTTTCTTTTCGAAACTTTTTCTCTTTTTTTTCTTTTTCAATAGATTGGAGCACGGCTTTCCTCCCCTATACCTAAATCTCACAATGTCCTCATTAGGAACCAAAGAGCTACTAGACCAACTGAAAACAAATCTACTATAACAAATTTATAGTAACAAATATACAAAAGCAGAAGAAAAACAAGAAAAAGGAAAAGGAGATATACAAAATGAAAATAAAGAAAGAGAAAAGAGGGAACAAATTTACTAGGTTAGGTGTTGGGTAGACCTAAACTACTACCTCCCTAAGATGATGCTTAAGAAGGATGGAGGAGCATCAGCCACTCCCCCTCATCTCAAGATAAAAGCCACCGATTCAGGTGCCCTCAAAGCTTACAGGAGCTTATCGAATACCTGAGCATGCAACTCAGATGAATGTGAGTAAGGGCACCCAAACATGAATCTAAGAAAGATAGGAAGTGCTCTCCTAAACTTATAAAATGTTGCGGAAAAATCATTAGAATAATCGAGTGCAATAGTTAACATGATTTTTCTTGGCATGTCCTCTAGGTACAGACTATAAGGATCAAGGGAGGGGTCATACCCTCTAAAAGTACTTGGGGATTTAGAATAATCAACCTCATTCCCCTTGAGCACCACATGAGAATTAGTTAGTGAGAAATCACAACACTCAAGGGAAGGGGATGGTGGCGAATATGAAGGAGAAGTATGGAAAATATTAAGGGCATCAGGGGATACATAGTCAGCAAGATCAAGACAAGGTGAAACTGCAACTATAACATCCACACATAACCTCTCCAGGAGAGTCTCATCGGAAGCATGCACCTCAATAAAAACATCGTCTGGCTCACAACATATATCATCCTCATCAACACTAGTATCAACACAAAATGTCCGCCTACCTTGAACTCTATCGACTGAGCTAAAAGGAAAGGTGGATTAGGAAAGGTCGTGAGAAATGGAGTATTGTCCCTAAGGCTGCTAGGTAGGGATGGAGCAACGAGGGGTAAAGTAGTTAAGGGAGGGTTCAGTACTTCCTCTAGGCCTAACTCTAGAGTAAGAAAAGATGCACCATCATCGTGTAAATTAACACCAAGTTTAGAGGAACTAACACTAAAGTTGGTCATATGTGATAGGTTATACTCCCATATACGATTAGCAAACTTAACTTGTTACTCATTCATTGTCTCTATCATGCTAGCAAGCCTAGCAAAACTATCAACAGAGACATGATAATGACAAGGATTACTGTCATGCCAGAACACTAGCGAAACTCACATGTAAGAGAGGCATTATTAGGGATGCAGGGAGATGGGGTGCAAGGATTAGCACAACTAGCCTCAAACTCATAAGTATCCCAAGACAGCCACTCAAGCAAATCCCAAGTTTCATCAATATTTCTTGCGCAAAAATCCCACTACTCTAAAAGGGCACGGGTTTTACTATTCACACCTTCAAAGACTATATTCAAGATTTTCCACTTCTCCAAGCAATAACCACAATGAGTAAGAAAAATATGTAATCTATCATAGTATCTCCAAAATAATTAATGCTCCTACTAACAAGAAAGGAAAATTGGCATTTTTTCAAATTTTTTTTGATTTTTTTGATTTTGATTTTGCATTATTTAAAAAGAAACCTAGCCTCAAATACTCAAGTGAGCTCTGATATTGAAAAGCACCAACTCCCCAGCAACGGTGCGAAAAACTTGTTACATTAAAATCACTGCAAGTGCATAGC
>JAKOGI010000711.1:327500-372500 GCA_029747015.1 Carnegiea gigantea
CCCCAAGCCCTTAACCCTAAATCCTAAACCAAAATGTCAAAACCTAAATCCCAAGCCCCAAATCCTGAACCCTAAACCCCAAAGCCCAAATCCCATAGCCGCTAGGCATTAAGGCTTATTTGATAGTCTTGTAGTGATTCTAGCATTATGGTTATAGTATTAACTGTTAAACCCTAAATCTTAAATCGCTAAACCTCAATCCCTAAATCCTACCCTAAACCTTGAATTCTAAACTCTATATCCAAACCCTAAACCCCAAACCCTAAATCCCAAACCCTGAATCCCATAACCTAAACCCCAGATGCTAAATCCTAAAACTTGAATCATAAACCTCAAAATTCATAACATTTTAGGATTAAGGCTTGTTTAATTGTTTTCCAATGACTGTAACATTATGGTTTATAATATTAACCCTTAAACCATAAACCTAATCCTAAATCCTAAATCTTGAATCTTAAACCCTAAACCCTAATCCTAAACCCGTTTTGGAGGAAAAGTGATTATTTACGTGACATTTATTACTAATTACTCTCCCATTGTGACATATATGATGACTTGTCCCTGTATACCTCAAAATCCACATAAGTTAACCTACATAATTTTGCATACATATTAAGGTTAACCTATACGTTTTATCATACTTATAATAATAATTATTATTATTATCATCATTGTTATTACTATTGTTGTTGTTGTTGTAGTTGTTGTTACTACTGTTGTTGTTGTTGTATTTATTATTATTATTACACTAGTATGCTAAAAATACATGTCGTTTTTTCATTGACTTATTTTCATAATTATCTTTTGTTTTTTATTATCTCTTTTCATAATAGTAGACTACTTGCTTTAGAGTTTTAATTTATAATTATTTGAAATGATATTATAAATCTTCATCAATGACTTACAATGAGTTTTTCCCCCTCTTTTTTGAGTTTCTTAAGAGAGAACCAATATCTGAGAGACAATGAACAAAAATTGGAAAAATTATGTAATTGTCTAAGATGTACTTTGAACCTATAATGCTACTATGCTATTATCAATTATTTCGAGTTAGGTAACTAAGAGTTATGATACATAATCAAAATATTTACATAAATATATAAAGTATGTGTACTTGACATAATTGAATATTTTCATATATATATATATATATATATATATATATATATATATATATATAATATATATATATATATATATATATATATATATATATATATATGTATATGTGTGTGTGTGTGTGCGTAGATTAGCTACCAAAAAGTTCAATTAAATAATTGAATTTATATAAGAACTCTCTTTATATTTCAATTCATCACTTATGCAATAAGATTTGTTAATTTTAGTATAAGTATGGCTTTTTTCCTTATGATGTTTCACTTGAATTTATGATTTTTATTTGTGCATTCCAAATTATCCTCCCCAAATATTAGATGACCTCCTTCAAAGAAAAAATAAATTACATGAGCCATTGGATAGATGTTGAAGGGCCAAGATTAAAACAATTTTTTTTGGTTAGAAGAAAATAATCTTTCCATTAAAAAGAATTAAGAAAGAAATACACAATCTCTTAGAAGGAATACACAATCTCCTGATATGATTACACGTGACTTCTTAATCCCGTCATCTGCGTAAACGTTTCCCATGGCGATACTACCATCAGCGATCGTAGTGTTAAGTATGACCACCCAGATGGCCATTGAATCAACCACCAACCGCCACCATTCCAGCCCCATTGCCACCCACTTACTAACCTTACCCATTCTCTTTTTGGCTACAACACAGCAAGTGGCAGGACCCCTTATTTGAAGTCTTGTTTTGACATCCACTTCACTACTTCTCAGTCGCTAATTTCGTTGTTGCTATGTGCTACTATGGGGACAAGGGGGTAGGACTCTGTAAATTCAACCACTTGAAATTAAATGCTATGTGTAAAATATAAAGCAAATTCTCTGGTACCCACTTCCCCTAATCATTTCTACTTCTCTAATTAATTAACAATGTGCTTAAAAAAAGTAAATTAATTAACAATGGGGGAAGATAGGGAGGTTGGGGGAGGAATATGAGGGAGGAGCATAGTGGAAGGATGCGAGAGAAAAGACTATCGGAACAGGAGATGAGAATAGATTGAGAATAATTTAGTCAATCTAATCATTTGCCTCTTTTAATGAGGCGGGCAATAAATAGAAAAAAATTTCAAGACCCACTAGCAATTTTCCCTCACACTAATTAACAGCGCCCTTATGGCCCCAACCCCCATAACCAAAACTGCCATATACTTAAAACTTGTAAATGGTTTCCTCTCTCTTCACTCATTCCACAATCACTACAATCTCTCTCTCTCTCTCTCTCTCTCTCTCACGCTCACTCCATTGCTGTAGTGCCTTCTCGATCACCATCGTCAAGTTAAGGGACAAATTACAGCAAACAAATATTCTGTGACGTCGTCTATTGCAAGTCTAAAATGACAGCAAATAAATATCCAAGTAACAACGTTGATTATCTTCTCTTTAGACTAAAATTAACCTATTTCTTCGTCCTATAGAATTCAATCTAGAATAATAAACAACTGCTGAATATACCAATTGTCAAACATGAGAAGAACCAGTTGAACAAGATACCCGATATACATTTAGTAAAATGCCAACAAATTTGGATGATCCAGATAAAATAGAAAAATCAACAATGCAACTGGTGAACAATTAACCCATAAAAATTTCAGCTTGCATGGCGCAAATCATCAGAAACAACCCAAAAGTAACTGGTGAAAAATTAAGTGAAAACATTATTCCAGTACGCTAAAGCACAGTAACACCACACCCTAAAAGACCAAAAAAAGAAACAATTCTAATTAAAAAGACAGAACTTTTCCCCCAAATATTCATCAACAAGAAATGGAATTCAATTATACCTAAACTTAGACCAACCCACAACAACGGGAAAGTGCTGATCTTCAATGGACGGTGAAGAAGAAGACAGACGTGAGAAAGAGAATTGGGTTTTTTAAAATTAAAATTTTGATAGGTGTTATTATACTGTAATCCGATTGCTTCTATGCGTTGAACTCGCGTCTTCTCTTTACTTGGAAGTTTTTTTGCAAGTGAATGTGATGATGATTAGAGGAAATCCACAGAGAGAGAGAGAGAGAGGGTGGGAAGGAAGAATGATTGATGAGAGGAGAGAGAGCGGGTTGCGGAGCGGGGAGAACGGGGGAGGGAGAGTAGTGGGAGAATAAACTAAATTTAAATTGGGGGTTGCGTCCGGCTTAGCTTGGACTATTATTGACCGAGACAGACCAACTAAAAAAATATATTAAATACGTAAAATACCTTACATTAAAAAAATAATAATAATCAGTTAATAAGTTAATTACCTCCATTGATTTCATCAAATGGTGCGCCCCAACCATACATATCTCAAGATAATTAAAAAAAATAACATTAAAAAGGGTCAGAGTTCTATAATTTCTTTCAATTATAAAGCTTTGATATTTTTCATATATAATTAAGTTTACTCTTTGTAATCTAATTCCTAATTTTGCATACATTCGGTAGATAAAGCCAGAAAGAAAGGGAGACGAGAATTCATTAGTGCCGCTACATATTATATTCTAGTGAGTGGAACTTTATACCAAGCATCTCGATAAAATCTCAGCAGTTGCATCATTTGAATTAAAACCTCAAATTTGGGTTATATTAATACTTGATTTCTCCTATCAAAAAAAATATATGTGATTTCTATCTGTCCATTTTGCAAAATACATCATCTGACTACCAATAATAGCTCCAACCTCTTAGAAGTCTACCAAATTTTTCGAATTTCAATTCATGATGGAGTTCAACATCCTGGTTTCACTATTTTGGAAATGTAAAAATTTTGGAAAGAAGCACGGAAACCCTTTCAACTGAACATCATCACCGAGAAGAAAATTAATAGCAAAGTACTACCTGAGAATTCACCATGGTATTAACTAATGTAATTATTTGGATGGCCCATTTTGACTTGCTATCCTCCCTCCCTCTCCACCTGTGACGTTGCTGCCCCTTTAATTAGTTGACGGCTTTTCTATTCTTTTTTTTTTTTAATATCAAAACCTTCTTTGTTATTCTCATCATATGATAAATTGTACGCTGCGCTTCATCACAGATTTGATCTTGAAGCACTCACTTTTCAATGTCATTAACGACTGTTACTAAGCTGTTCACTGTGATCTCTCTCACACCTCGCTGGTCGGGCCTTTGTAATCGCCAAACCTCCTCACCACTGAAATTATTAGTTGAAATTTCCATTGCCATCCTCCTCAAGAGTAATAATCCTAATCATTATTCTTCCGCATGACACGCCAAATCCAAAATGGAGAAGCAAAATTAGACAAAGTTAGCTAGGGGCATGCATGACACGGCCAAGATTATGTAGCAGTAGTACTAAATAATCAAGTGAGAGATTGCTTAATTAATTGATACAGTAAGTTGACTATTGCAATTGATGCGGATTTATTGCTTTAAAAAGAACGTCATTTTAAAAAGAACACAAATAATTTACATTCGCTTATGAAATTAGTCAAAGCCTAATTTATTTGGGTTTTGTGTGCTACCTACCCCAATTTACCCAACCATCTAATTTATAATTAAATTGGTTTTCTAAATCACCAACTTTGTTATTTGAACGTATTGTTGTATAGGGTCGATAGGATCCTATGTTCTCATCTTTCTCGTGTAGGGATGGCAATGGGTCGGATTCGGATCGGATGTATCGACATCCAAATCCGATTTAATTAGTAATCGGATTTGAAAATCCAATCCAAATCCGACTCCGTCAGATCGAATGTTAAATTGAATTCGGATTGGTTCGGATCGGATTAAATCCGGATATAATCCGATATAATCCTTTTATTCATTACTTGCATAATTGTTTATTTCTGACTTTATTTTGCTCACTTGTAAGTGCAATATTAAATACCTCTTTAATGTCAAATAACTTTTTATATTAAACATTTCAATGTGTTAAAGTAAAAATGTGTTAAAAAGAGAATGCAAATTCACTTTAGAGTGAAAGGGATAGACAATAGTACAATAGCTGGAAGGAAAGGAAGGAAGTACAACTTTGATTGACAAAGATGAGAGCGCAAGAAAAAGATCAAGAAAGACGAAAAAATTAGCTAAGAAAGAAGAGTGTACTGCACATAGAGTGCAGATCTTATGCGGATTTTTCGAGAGTTATCATATTAGAATTTTCCTATCTTCAAAAAAAGTTGAAATTATTAGAAAAAGATATCGGATCGGATCTTAATCGGATCGGATGTTAATCGGATCAGATGACCTCTCTTCCAAATCTGCTTGGATCGGAGTCGGATTCGGATTATTTTTATTGGACTCTAAATCGGATTATTTTTTATCGGATTTGAATCGGATAATTTTACCTCGAATTGGATCGGATTTGCATCGAATTTGGACTATACTGCCATCCCTATTCTCGTGTATGATGCATAACTGTATTTTTTTTCCTGGCTAGAGAACTTCTATAATATAATCATAAGTGTAAGTTTAATATTATCCCAACCAAATATGTTTTATTTAATATAGTAATAGCTATATGAAAACAATCGAAGTTTGTTGTCCATTCCATAAGGTAAGGTTTTTAAACTACCTTTCTTCTTTAAAAGTACTTTAAAATGTTCGCTATGTCATTACTAATATATGCTTTAGATGTTTTTGAAGTCTTAATTTGCTTCTTTCAGTCTATTAATGTGCTAACATTAGAGGAAGACATGTTTTTGACAAATAGTTATTGTCCTTCTCTTAATTTATTTATTTACATTTATCCCTCTCCCCTTTCCCTCTCAATATAGACTGTATTGGACATAAATATCAACACAATAGTCTCAAATGAATAAAAATCAATGCAATTATTTTATTACGTAGTTTTTAGTGGCTTGCACGCATTGCGTGTAAATCCACACTAGAATATGACACGTTCTTTTTTTTGGGTTGCAACATCAAACCAATATATATGTAGGTGACTTTCTCTATAATAATTATTTAGACAGAACTAGATCACTTAAAGAAAAATCTTTGAATATACCTTGCTTTAAAAATAAGATTATTGGAACAACTTATACCTAGAGTAGTTACACACTTTCAAATTTAAACAAAAACATTGTAATTTACATATATTGGCAATTAGAATTACTAAAACAAATAAGAGCAGTATCAAAACACAAATTTTTATTTTTAACAATAAAAACAATAATACAAAAAAGGATGCACATTTATGCAATAAATGCATCAAATAAGGAAAGAATACATAGAAGGATATGACATGTTCTTTTTTTTTGGGTTGGAACATCCAACCAATATCTATGTAGGTGAATTTCTCAATAGTAATTATTTAGATGGAACTAGATCACTTAAAGAAAAATCTTTACATATACCTTGCTTTAAAATTATAATTATTTGAACAACTGATACCTAGAATAGTTGCACACTTTCAAATTTAAACAAAAGCATTGTAATTTAAATATATTGGAAATTAGAATATAAATATTTACTAAAAAATAAGAGCACTACCAAAAAAACAAATTTTAATTTTTAATAATAAACACAATAATACAAAAAAAGATACACATTTATGCAATAAATACATCAAATAATGAAAGGCTAAATACAAGGATATGGCATGTTCTTTTTTTTTTGTGTGGAACATCCAACCAATATCTATGTACGTGAATTTCTCTATAGTAATTATTTAGATAGAACTAGATCACTCAAAGAAAAATATTTGCATATGCCTAACTTTAAAAATAAGATTATTTGAACAACTTATACCTAGAATATTTCCACACTTTCAAATTTAAACAAAAACTTTATGATTTAAATATATTGGAAATTAGAATATAAATATTTACTAAAAAAATAAGAGCACTATCAAAACAAAAATTTTAATTTTTAATTATAAAAACAATAATACATAAAAGATAAACATTTATGCAATAAATGCATCAAATCAGGAAGTAATAAATAGAAGGATATGAAACGTTCTTTTTTTTGGGTTTGAACATCCAACCAGTACATACATAGGTGAATTTCTATACAGTAATTATTTAGATGGAGCTAGTAACTCAAAGATAAGTCTTTACAAATACTAGCTTTAGAAATACAATTATTTGAACAACCTATAGCTAGAATAGTTAGGCACTTTCGAAATTAAACAAAAACATTGTAACTTAAATATATTGGAAATTAGAATATAAATATTTACTACAAAAAATAAGAGCACTATAAAAACCAAAATTTTAATTTTTAATAATAAAAACAATAATACAAAAAGATAAACAGTATGCAATAAATACATCAAATAAGGAAAGAATAAATAGAAAGATATGACATGTTCTATTTTTGGGTTGAAACATCCAACCAACATTTATGTAGGTGAATTCTCTATAGCAATTATTTAGATGGAATGAGATCACTCAAAGAAAAATCTTTATATATACATAGCTTTAAAAATACGATTATTTGAACAATGTATAGCTAGAATATTTGCACTATTTCAAAATTAACCAAAAACATCGTAATTTAAATATATTGGAAAATAGAATATAGATATTTACTACAAAAAAATAAGAGAACTATAAAAACCTTTTAATTTTTAATAATAACAACAATGATACTAAAAAGATAAACATTTATGTAATAAAGACATCAAATAAGGAAAGAATAAATAGAAAGATATACAATTATCTTCCACTCCTAAGCCATCATCTCAACTGCTGGGGTCATTTACGTCAGTATTTTGAGTCTTCCATGCATACCTACTTTGTTGCCGTGAAATCATATTTTTCGAAAAAGAATATAGTCATATGACCGTATGGAACTCTGCAGTACAATTACCTTCGCCTCTTTGTATTTTCCAACTACACAGTGATAGCACTCATTAGACAGCAACATTTACTTTCTTTCTATGGAATGCATGATAATAGGGTTTTGATTTTGAAGTACAGCTAATACAACAATTAAGAGAAAGGTTAATGTTACAATTATATCTTATATTCAATTTTCCTTCGTGATACATAATTGTGATGTTAACTTTTGTGGAATGGTGCATTTTAATTAATCCACACCTTTGTCCAAAGGTAAAATATACAAACTTACGATAGCATATGACATAAGGCCATAATGACTACTACGTGTGAATTTGATTTTAAACCTTTAATAATGATTCTTTTACACTCAGTAAGCTAACGTTTAAAAAGATATTAATAGTAATGACTTTTGGTGAGCAATAAACTATATTATAAGGTGATAACGTGGTCTGAAAAGGTTGGTGATTCACTAACTTAGATGTTCCTCCCCCTGTAGTCATCGAATATCAGCTCCGCAAATAGATATGCATTTACTAATTCCATTATTTCAGCACAGAAAGTAGTGCTCACTGTTCCCTGTAAGTCACAATGAAGTGAGGACATTATTCTAGGACTAGCCCTTTACCAGAAGGCATTACTGCCAGTGCACAGCCACTAACGTCGACTAATTCAACAAAATCTTCAGAAGCCTTTGCTGCCCGTAGCTTTGGTCCCCCCTATCATGATAGGCTAAGTTGTTTGCGAACTCACCAGCAACATCCACTGCAATCTCTATCCCCTTTAGCTTACTCAACCTATACAATCAAAAAATTGACACAAAATAAATGATATATCAGTTGTCATATCATCAATTATTCTACCAGAAATAGAGGGAAGTCAGTCCATACACATTGTATTTTTATTATTATTACACTAAAGTACGTGCTAATTTCATAAACAAATTATTCCTCACTTAAACAGGACTAAAAATATGTTTGTTTCAAGTATTTATTTCAACAAATATGATTGTGTTGTCAGTTATGATTTTTCCATTTTGTTTTATTTTCATGTTCCCCACTCCCTTTGGTTTATTGTTTCAAACAACCAAAGATTTCTTTGTTGATTGTTAACTTTAAGTTATTTTAAAGGATATTAGCCACGTATCACTCAATATTGGGGGAAAATTACTTATTTCATTGTGATCATGCACAACGAATGTTGCATGTTTACCGCCTATATGATCTTTTTTTGGTGGGTAGCAATAGTTTGGGATTCTTGAAATTGCAACATTTAAACCCCATCAACTACAAGCATGTTTGCAGTAAAAATGACAACATATAAACAATGTAACGACAAACAAATCTAATAAAAAATGCACACATAAAACTGTTCTACAAATGGATATAAAAAATAGTGATACCTCATGCATATAAATCTTCAATTTGTGTTTATTGAATTAGTACAATATACTAAAATATCATTAATAATAATATTCTGTGACATTAAGATAGAGCGTTATTAATTGAAGAGTTTAATTAACTCCCATTAGAATGAGAACGGAGAATGCATATACTTTCACTAATTATTATAATTAATTTCAAGAATAATTAAAGGTCTATTATCTACTCTTTATATTCTTTTCTCAATTTAAAGCAAATTGCATAAGGTGCCTCTAGATGTGTCAGTAGTCACGATAATAACAAGTATTAAAGGTAATTTCAACACTACTTGCAATGATTCAGACTAACTGCAGACAATAGTTATAATAACACAATACAACAAACTTTATTCAAATTACATATCGTATTCAGATTTATTAAGATTTTATAATTATATAACCTAATGAATGATACTTCAGAACTGTCAATCATACAATTATTTAATTTTATCCATGTTCAATACTTACATAGGATCTATGTTATCTTACCTTTATATAAAATAAATAAATAAATAAATAAAAATTCAACAAACAGTGACAAAGAAACATCCTCTGTCCCTATATATGTCAGTATTCACAACAAAATACAGATATATTAATTCAATTCAATAATAACTCATGTATTATTTCATATATATGTGGACTCCTAGGAGAACATTACGGCCCCGGACTCCATAAGAAGGTGATTGAGGTACAAGCGCCTTAATGCTAAATGGAGGTTGTTCACAAAGTGATGTGGAGATGTCAATCATGTTAGGTTTATTATTCAACGTAGAAGCTAGACTGCTAAACTTCAATTTGTCACGATCAGGAAGGAACATATATGTGAAAAGATTCACACAGTAGTGGACATTCACTAGAACCATGACTACTTGTATTTATTGTAATGCGACGATGTGGTATGACGAAAAGGCGCACGGCGACAGAAAGCATGAACCTCGTTTTAGGTTATATTGCCACTTTGGTCAAGTTATATTGGCCCCTTTACCTACATCCTTGCCTCTTCTTAATTCATTGTTCAATACTAGAACTTTTATAGAGAATATACGCATTTATAACTCCATATTTTCTTTTACTTCGATGGGAGCAACTATTGATTACTCTATTATGGATGGTCATGGGCCACGCACATTTCATATAAGTGGAGCAAACTATCATCAAATCGGGATGACATTCCACCTAAAGGCCATGCACCGAGATTTGCACAACTTTATATTTATGATGCGCATCCTCAGTCTCGCAATAGAATCAAAGCTTTTATGAGGGGAAGCAATTTAAATGGGGTCAATTCATCCACCATAGAGAACTTGCAGCAATTGTTAAATACATGTTATCCATATGTACAAGTATTTTGCCAGACAAGAGACATTATCAACACTGATAATGTTCATGATATATGCATCTACATCATCACTGCAAGGGTAGGGGCCGCCAATATATACGACCAACTGCTAATAAAGTTGCTACTCTTATTGTTGGAGGTGAAGGTGAAGAGGTCATTAGCACTGATATAATATTAAGAACAGTTGCTGGATATATAAGGTGAATATATGGGACCAATCCTTCTTATATGGTCTTCCAATATCAACTCTTATTTCCCTTTGGAATAGATGGATGTGTACGCGACATTCCTTTAGCTGAAGGATCAAGTAGCCACCATGAAGGTATTACATTGCTCCAATATTATGCGTTCAAAATATAATTCAGGGTTAATGAAGTAAGTATTTTGCTTCGAGGTGGGAGATTGTTTCATTAACTTGTACTTCATAGTGACACTGTCATTGAGCATGAATGTCTCTGCTACATATGGGATCACCAAAATGTGTTGCTCGTAGAGCTGTATATTGGTTCAGAAGATGCTATAACCACTAGTGAATCCAATGCCAACACCATTGGTCGAAGGTGCATTCTATCTTTCTCTTTTACTAGAGGTTCGTGCTACATGAGGAGACACTTTCTTGATGTGATGGCAATATGTGGATACATTGGATACCCAGATTTCTTCATTAAATTTACATGTAACTCAAATTGGCCTGAAATACAAAAAGCACTTGAATAACAACCAGGAAAATATGCGAATGATAGGCCAGATATCGTAGCCTATGTCTTTCCATTAAGGCTTCAGGAGTTGATGCGAAATTTCAAGGAGAAAAACTTCTTTGGCACCGTTGTTATAGAGCTGTTTGCTTTTAAGCAACATTGTCACCATAACTATATTAATTGGGAATCAATTCTTTTCACTGTGCTCTTTTAAGTTTGTATATTTTAATGTGTTTTTCGTTTTGTAGATATATATGTTATTGAATTCCAAAAACGAGGGTTACCCCTGCTATTAATGACAAACCTACATGCTCTGAGGATATCGATGCCTCCATTTGACCTGAGCTTCTTCATGAAGAAAATAGGAATGTGGTGTGGTTAATCTTTATCTTCCTTGTATGGATGGATCAATGTGCACTAAACACTACCCAAAGGCCTTTAGCAGCGATACAACTATTGAAGAAAATAGGAATGTTAGATATCAGCATGGAGATGATGGAAGAATGATTACTATTAATGGTAACCAGATTGATAATCAGTGGGTTGCTCCATATAACCATGATTTTTGTGTGAAGTACGATGCACACATCAATGTTGAGAGTTGTGCACAAAAGAATGTTATCAAATACCTTCATAAGTATATGCGTAAAGGTCCTGATCGAGCCACATTTGTCCTAAACGAAAATAGCCAATCTAATGGCGAAAGAGGCCAACAGTAACATATAGAAGTGGATGAGATTACACAATACCTAGATGGCAGATACGTATCTGCTATAGATGCAATGTGGTGAATATTTGAGTTTAAAATAACACACCGATATCCGTCTATGGAAATGCTACAGTATCATTTACCAGGGCAGCATAACATTGTTTTCAAAGAAGATGATGACTTAGATGATGTTCTTGATATGGCGATACGATAAATTAGTATGCTCACAGCATCGTTTCAAGTCAATGTTCAAGACCCTGAAGCAAAGCAATATGCATATGCTGAATTTTCGATGTATTATGTTTGGAATAGGGGTGTCAAAAAGTGGACCAGACGTCAATAGTGGGTATGTATCGAAAGACTTCCATTTGTAAATCCTAACTCAGGAAAACAATATTACTTGAGAATGCTGCTTACTATTGTTAGTGGGGCCACATCTTTTGATGACTTGAGAACAGTTAATGGCACATTGTGCCCTGTATTCTATAAAGCTTGTTGTGCAAGGAGATTAGTCAGTGATAATAGTGAACGAGTTGATGCTCTTACAGAAGCAGCGGTATGGGCTGCTGTAGTCTAACTACGGAGTATGTTTTGCTTCATGCTTATGTACAATGAGATTGCACAACCTGGCATACTGAGGGAAGGTCACTAGGAAGACTTGACTAATGACTTTGAAGGAAGATTACAATGTGAACACCGGGATGATAACTTGCATTTAAGTATTGAACAAAGGAAAAATCTTAGTTTATATGAATTGCAGGTTATTCTAAATAGAAATGGTCGTTCCCTGAAAGACTTCCCTCCGATGTCATTGCCTTTTTCTGATTTCGCACAATTGCTTAGAAATCGGCTAATTAGGGAGCAACTAGATTATGACATTGATAAAGAAGCTGCTACTTTAAATTTGGTACTTCCTACATTAAACTCCTACCAACTGGAGGTGTTTCAAAATGTTATTACTGCAGACGATTTCAATGAAGGAGGATGCTTCTTTGTATATGGCAATGGCAGAACAGGCAAGACCTACGTTTGAAAAGCTATTATTACTGCACTTCATTCAAAAGGAAAATCATTTTATCAGTCACGTTGTCTAGAATAGCAGCGTTATTATCACCCTTAGGAAAAACTGCTCGCTCAATGTTCAAAATCCTTATTAACACTACGAACACATTATATTGCTTCTTTTCTAAGCATTCAGAGTTGGCTGAGTTGATCCACCAAATAGTATTGGTAATATGGGATAAGACACTAATGACGCACTGTCATGTTTTTTGAGACAGTGTATCATGCATTTAGGGACATATGTCGCAATCAATATCAACCATTTGGTGGAAAATTGTTTATCTTTGGTGGCAATTTTAGGCAAGTACTTCCTATTGTCACAAAGGGTGAAAGAGCAGACATAATTGTGACATCAATTTCTAGATCCTGTTTGTGGCCTTATTGCACAGTCATGCATTTAAGGACCAACATGTGACTTAGGGATCCAAACTTATGCCATGATGAGTATGAGTGGTTGTGGCATTTTGTGAAGTAGATCTTGAGTATTGGTAATGGAACATTGGAAGGCATATCATTACAAGAAGGGAGCAAAGCGAACTAGATGCATTCCCCTTCTGAGTACCTCATACCAAATGACAATCATGGTTTGGACAACTTAATATCATAGATTTACCCTGACTTATCTACTAGATACAATGATGGTTCTTACATATAGGAGCTTTGTACACTTGCTGCTACAAACAATGATGTTTATAAATTGAACTCCAAATTTTAAGAATGCTTCGTGGTAGTTATCATACATACTTGAGTTCAAATACATTTTAGGAGCGCAGTGAATATCCCAACATCAATGTCATTCCCCCACCTGAAGTATTGCATGGGTTAACTTTCTCAAGCTTGCCCAACTATGAAATTCAATTGAAAATAGGTGCGCCTATAGTGTTGTTGAGGAATCGTGATCCACATTTGGGGTTGCGTAACGGGGCATGCTTGACTATTGAACCTCTTGGGAGTAAGGTTTTGGAAGCGAGAATTATTATTGGTCGCAATATTGGACAAAAAGTGATTATTCCACATATTGACTTGACACCATCTATAGATGACACACCATTTGCATTAAAAAGATGTCAATTCTCAATTAAATTGGCATTTGCAATAACAATCAACAAAAGTCAAGGTCAAACACTCATGCATGTTGGAGTTTACCTTCCGAAACCAATTTCCTCACATGGACAACTTTTTGTTGCAGTTTCCCATGTTACATCCCCATCTGGTTTAAAATTTTAATTTACAATAAGAGTGATATCCCTGATAATGTCACCAAGAATGTTGCATATAGGGAAATCTTCAATGACATACCTCATCGTGATTAATGCGGGTGTATCTTTTATATTTATCGTTTTAATTAGTGCATATATTATGGATAAACAATGTCTTATGGATTACGAAGTACATACTTTTTCCATCTTTCTATCTTTTTTTCCCCCCTTAGATCATTAGTGCGGATACCTCTCTTTATTATCATTCTGCTTTATGGAGGCATTTTTAAAAAAAAATGGGCCTCACATTTTATATCCTAAGAAGAAGAATTAAAATTTTCATAAATAGAATGATATTCACATGATACCACAAAATCATAAAGCATATATTTGTCCACCTAAGGCCCTATTCTTTTCGTAGTTTAATGGATCCAACCCACTCATTTCCACTCTCACCCACTCCTTCCCCCCCTTTCCCACATCTTCTCACACTTTAAAAAAAATACTAGTTCTTCCCACTCCTTCCCACTCTCACCTACTTTCACCCACTCCTTCTCACTCCTACATATAACTATTATTTTTCATATTTTGAAAACTTTTATAATTTATGTAATTGTGTGTATGAATAGTTTGATAATAATTATGAAAAGTTGTATTTATTTTTCAGATGTTATGGAAATATTTGTTAGTCGTACCGAAAATTATAGATGATGTAATTTTTGTTATATATATTGAAGAAATAATTTTTTCTGCTTTGTTAAGCAAATGTTAGTGTTTTGTGACTGATAGATATTTTGGCTTTGATTCTGTATATGGAAGAGATGCGTTATTTTATTTTATTTTATTTTATTTGCGTTGGTTATGAAATATTTGTTATAAGTCATCAAGGTATGGATGATTGTTGCTGTATGTGTAATAGATTTATTTTTCGCTTATCGTAATTTGGGTTCAAATTTGCGGATATTTTTTCCGGCATAATGAAAGAATGTGTAAATTCTTTTGGCGTTGTTGTAATTCATGACAAGAAGTGCAGATGTATTGTATATACATTTTGAGTGGATATTATTTTTCGTGTGCGCTAGTAACAAAATATTGGAAGTTCTTCATACAAATTGCAAATGATTGTTTTCTGTGTACTGAGGGCCTCTTCTTTTTGTTAGAAAATATGGGTCGGTAAATGGGTGAAATTGGTTGAGATTGGTAGAAGTGAGTAGGGCTGTTCATCGGTCCAGGACTGGACCGGACCGGCCTGGACCGAAGACCGAATAAGGCACAAGTAGAGGACTGAAGACCAAACCGATCCACAGTCGGTCCAGACCGAGACCGGACCGATGTCAACCAGACAGGACCGGGACTGGACCGACTATACACCAGTCTCAAAATGGGCCGTTGCATACTTGTATTGGTTGCGCTATCAGTATCACCTGTCTCGGCTTTGGGTCTTTGGCAATTTGCAATTACAATTGACATAAAAAGCAGCAGCATAATTCACATTTCACAAAAATATTGCATCTTGATGACTGAAAGTCTGAAACCACAATGGATCAATGATTAAAGCAAACAAACAACCAAGATGCTTGCATCTAAACACAGATCTAATGGCTGAATTTCGACTAACATATGCAAAGAGTAAAAAATTTCAGTCCAGTAGCCAAATTCGACCAACATATCCAATTTAAGTTAGTCCACTTGTCAAAAATTGCATCTAATGGCCGCAATTCAACCAACATATGAATTTTGACCAAAAGAACATTTTGGATACCGAGAGAAACAAGAGTCACAGAAATTACCATGAAATTCGACGGCCGCTGGATTTCGCGCAGAGAGAGACTGAGTCGAAAGGGAGACTGGACGTTGCCGACGCCGCTGAGATGGTTTTAAATGGGACACAAGTCACATAATGAGGCGAGACTGCGAGAGGGTTTCAGACTGAGGGAGACGAGCGAGACTGTGAGAGAGTCTGCATCTTATCGAGCAGTCTAGGGCGCGAGGGAGACGAGCGAAACTGCGAGAGGGCGTGAGGGCGAGACGGCGACGCCGAGCATAGGTGACCGGTGGCCGGTGGCCGGTGGAGAGGACAACGAAGAGCCGAAGAGCTGGGCGGTGCGGGCTAGGGCTAGTGAAGGAGTGAGGGTCGGGGAGAACTAGAGAAGAGAACAGAGAAGGCTCTGGTGAAGTGAAGCAAGCAAAACCGGACCACAAAAACAAAAACCCTAACCCCCATTTTAATCAGTCCACGGCCCGGGTCTCGGTCCACCCGGTCCAAACCCGGACTGGACCGAAGACCGAACAGGACAAAAACCAGGACCGAAGACTGGACCGAAAAACCCCGATCCGGTCCGGTCCGGTCCGGTCCGAGCCGGTCTTCGGTCCGGTTCGGTTTTGGACTGTTTAATAAACACCCCTAGAAGTGAGTTAAAGTAGGTTGAAGTGAGTATTTTTTTTGTTGAAGTAGGTTAAAGTAGGTATTCTTTTGTTGAAGTGAGTTGAAATTGATCGAAGTAGGTTGAAGTTGATTGAAGTTGATTGAAGTTGGTTGAATTTTTTTTTTTTTTTTGTATGTGATAGGTAGAAGTTGTTGTAAAAGTTGGTTAAAATAGTATAAAATTAGTTGAAGTTGGTTGAAGTGAGCTGAAGTGGATTGAAGTTGGTTGAAGTAGGCTGAAGTGGGTTGAAGTTGGTTAAAGTGGGTTGAAGTTGGTTGAAGTTGGTATTTTTTTATTGAAGTTCATGAAGTGGGTTGAAGTGGATTGAGATTGGTAAATTTGGATTTACCAACGAGAAGAACAAGCCCTGAACATATATGTATTTTTTTCGTTATTCGTATTTGGTTAATATATGAAAAAAATATATCTATAATTTGTTTTATGAATAACGAAAATTACAATTTTTTGGGGTAACAACGGCTACAAAATAATATTTCGTACCTGAGTCAATACAGAAAAATATTTTTTTCAGCCCAAAAAATTTTTTATCATCGATAATTACTATCACAAATAAAACATTACATTAAAAAAACAAAATACGTAACTTACATCAACACTCATACTTCATTCAATTTCTTCCCACTTCTTCCCACTTTTTCCCACTCCTTCCCCCTTTTTCCACATTTAAAAAAAAAATACTACTCCTACCCACTCCCACCCACTCCTTCCACCCCCTTTCCCACTCTCACCCATCCCACACCTACAATTTCCCTACGAAAAGAACAGGGCCTAAATCAATACTCATTTAGGCATACATTTTTGTGAATAATGACAATAAATGTTGATGCTTTCATTAATGTACCCAATTTATTTTTTATAAGTATAATAGGACATAACTCGCTTTAGGTTATGTTGCCATTTTGGTCAAGTTAATAGATATATTTTTTTTTTGGTGATTATTGGACTTACGTTTTCCACTTGATTATGTACCATTATAGTCATGGCGACATATATCTCATTTGATTTTGTGTCAATTAGTGGCATCTCCTATTATAGTACATCTATATGCATTTTTGTGTGCTTGATGGGAATGGTGAGTGTTCGAGTATATAACAATCATAGAGTTTGGAAAGTTGTCTTTGTGGATGTCGAGGTATATTAATTTTCTCAAGTATTTTGCTTTCCTCATTTATTTAAATTTATTAGTAATATAGTTTCTTATGTATTGGCAACGTAACGAGATTTTTGGCATCATCATGCAGAAACAAATTGATAGGTGGATGGTTTTTTTGAAAATTGATCGAGTACATCGCATATCTGGATTCTCAGTGAGTACTACCACACCTAAAGATAAAGAAATATTGGACAACAACCTGAAGTTGTTTTTCACTCATAAGACTCAATTACTGGATTTGCTTGATGAGTACAATGCAATCCCATGCCACCATCTCCCATCATTTGTTCCTTTTTTTGACATCTCTGTACTTTTACAACCCAATGCACAAACAATAGTTAAATATAGTGCACTATGATTTTTTCAAGTATTCAACCCCCCTATACATGCCTCTTACTAAATTCGTTGTACAGACATCATTGGTTTAGTAGCTACTGTTTTCGAAGCTGAGATGACAAACCTCAAACAAGATGTGCTAATTTGTGATGTGTAGTATGTGCTTCCAACTAATTCTACCTTGGCCTTTTTGTTATATTGTTCTTAATGTTTAAAGGTTTAGTTTCGTAGTAGATACTATTAGTAGATTACTCTTTCCTTTGTTGGCTGAATGCATTGAAACTCATCTTATGGGGAGATTTTGCTGAAATTAAAGGCGACTATCTTTCTTGTAATTTATTTTTTGGAAATGTACTGCTTGCATCTGGGTTATTTGCAAGAGGGTACAAAGGTGTGTATATTATTTACCATTTCTAACAATTACATTTGGTATTCTATTTTCTCTTCCATTTCCCATTATCTTTGATTATTATATTAACATATATCATAATACATTCCCTAGGAATCATGCTCTCTACAACAGCTAGAAGCATATTATTGATTAATCCATCAATCAAACATACTTCAAAGTTGAGGGATGGTATATTGAATCAAATATTGTTCACGTTAATATGTGAACGCCAATTATTTTCTAAATTTTTTTTAAATGCATCATATTTTATGCATGTGTTAGGTGGGTTGATGATGGACATGCTCAACGATGGTTATACTGTATACATCGAAGAAGATTGCGGATCTCTAATTCAGAGAAGTTATTCATTGCTAATCGAACCACACGTACTGACTGCTCTCTATTACACAATGAATCATTTACTTCATAGTATTGTACTAGATTTCTTGCGCTATTTTATGTATAATCCATTTTGATAATTACTGACCCAACTTGTCCATTGTATTATAATATATGTGCAACTGTAGGTTTCATATTATCTCATCTTTGCATACATCAAAAGTATTTTCCCGATTATTTATGTATCTTGTCTCGATTGTCATTTATGTTCCCGTAATCATGTATTTGACCTCAATATACTGTATTGTGCATGTCCACATCTACAAAATTCCACTTCTCAAATGTATACATTTTGTGGCATTCCTTCAGTATCATTTAACCTTTAAATTGTTAAGATGTGGTCAATTATATAATAGATTGTTCACCTTATTCTTTTCTTTGACCTCTTAGATTTTTCTTCAAAGTTGATATAAGAGATAACTTGGGCACTCGAACTTTTATCGTTCTTCAAGATGTTACAGTAATTCTTCTTCATACTACTACCAAAGTCTTAAGTGGATATACAGCAATGATGACCTTATTATTGTAGTATTGTTTACATGGTGTTTCATGCCTAGGGGTTTGGGTAAATTATTAAACCTAAATTGCAATATATGCAACCACAAGCTGAGCTTACATTATATACCACATTAGACGATTATTTAGAAAAGTCATGGGTGTTTGTCGTGGAACCTCCTCGATTAGGTGAAATCGAACCCTCCATCGATGTCATTTCATTAGTTGATTGGGAGGAAGAAGTTTCTCTATTGAGACATTGTGGGGATAGTTATTTCTCTAGGTAACAAAAATATAAGCATATACATTTCATTCTATGTTTATATGTTTCAAATCTACCTATGACTTTCTTTTTTGTTCTTAATACAGCCAGAAGAAGAATCTATGTAGCGTTGCCCTTGCTCAAGTCCCATGCCATTTGCCTTAATCCATTCTTATTTTCACTATCATTTACAGTTAAACATGTGCTTTATTCAATTAAACATTTTGTATATCTTGGGCTTTCTTTTCATATTGTGCACTAAGTAATTATTTTCTTCAAATCTTATGCTTTCATCATGTTTTCACTGCTTATCCCATATCTTTTGAGTTGCATTGAAATCTTAATGATCTGTTCGTATCAACGTATTGATATTCACCTAACAATTATTCAATGATACTTTTGAAGTTCCATTTGTTTATTCAAAAACTAACTGCTGGGGTAACGCATGGGCCTTAGCTAGAGAATAGTTTCCTTTTTAATCAAGCTTAATCACAAAATTGGTTAGAGTCATTTGTCCGCTCCCAGGGGGTTATACTTATCTTCATACAGATCATGGTTTGAGATATTAATCCTCCCCTAACTTAGGGAGAGGGGTTGAAATATTGTTATGCTCATTAAATACTTTTAACATAACATATTATGTAGTCTATTAATCAAAATTTTCAATTATGATGCTTGATTCATCTTTATATTATGTATATTAAATAATTATAGGATGCTATTTTAGATCAGATCTATAATAAAAGTAAATGAATGGGGTCCTTTGTACCCTTCATATGGTTAATGTAACAATTAGGTAGTTAAACTTAAATAATAGTAGTAGTAGTAGTAGTAATAACAATAATAATAACAACATCAGCCGCAACAACAACAACAACAACAACAACAACAACAACAACAACAACAATAATAATAATAATAATAATAATATAAAATTATAGGATGCTATTTGAAAACATATCTAATTTATAATTTGGGATTATTGCTTTTATGTTTAAAGCTTTGTTATAATAGACAATTATTCAATGCTGTTCATTAATCACATATATTTATTCAAGTAATTGATCCCGGGACAATGCATGGATCTTTACTTGTTCTAAATTAATGAATTTGTTTATTGTTGCTCCCTCTATCTCACAAAATGAAGATAGTCTTTTTTTTTTCCTTTTATAGAAGGTTCCATAATAAAGCCTTTTCTTCCTTTTATTACTATACCAAAAATCTTATATATGTTCTAAAATCACTTGAAATAGTGCATAAAATGATGTCTCAGTCAAAATTTTTTGTTGTGTTTAATCCTCTCTCAGAGGAGTTGAGTTGTTTTTCACTATAAATAGCATGGTTTTTCCAACGCAAATTGAAGACTAAGACCCAATTCTTTTATTTCTTACATAATAAGTTCAGATAAGTTCAGTTCAGAATAAGTTCAGTAAATAAGTACAAAATAAATTGAAAATAAGTTCAGAAAACAAGTTTAGCAATATGTTTAACAATGATTTGTTCTAACTAATATCAAAGTTTAGCATTTGAAGAAATTACTAATAATTGTTATTTTAATATTTGTTAGTTCATATACATAATTTATTTTTTTAAATTGCAACTAACTAAGAGTTACATGTGATATTTTAAACATTAAATTGGTTTTTTCAATGAATTGTTGCTAATAAAGTGTGGCTAACTTTAAAATTTCCCTAATAAAGTATAACACTTAATCAATAATGACGATGATGATGATGATGATGATGATGATAACAATAGTAATAATAATAATAATAATTTATTTTCATTGAAAATGCATAGTAATATGAACACCATCACCACGCCAACAAGAAAAAAGAAGCAATAACAATAGCAACAACCAAATTAAAAATAATCTAATCATTAAACATGTCTATAATAATAACAATAAAGTTTACTAAATAAGGTCAAAATAAGTTCAGCAAATAAGTTCAGAATAGGTTCAACAAATAAATTTAGATAAGTTCAATGCAAAATAAGTTCAGGTTTTGTTCTTTTCAGCTTGTTTTTTGCAAATAAGTTGAGATAAATTTAGTTTAGAATAATTTAAAAGATAAGTTTAAAACAAGTTGAAAACAAGTTCAGCAAATAAGCTCAGAATAAGTTAAGAAAATAGTCAACTAACCAAATATCAAAGGTTGGCATTTGAACAATCATTATTATCGGTGACTTAAATGTTTATTTTCTTTGTATTATTAAAATATTTTAAGTGCAACTAATGTTGTGGCAAGAAAGCACGGCCTGTGTTAATATTAAAATGTTATTTGAATTAATGTGCATTTTTTTTTTTCCAACTTTCGCAGTCTAGTTTTTGCACCACAATCATTTTACCCGTTTTTATTTCTACCCGCAATAATACAATGCCACAATAACTATGATAATAAAGTAATAACGATCTAATTATAATGAACAACACAAAAACAATAATGATGATATGATGATGATGATTATGATGATGATCATAACAATAATGATGAACAACAGCATCATTATAAAGTAATAATCATATGATTATTAAAAACAATGAATCTTACAAATAGTTATAATAAGTTCAGAAAAAGTTCAGTAAATAAGTTAAGTGAATAAGTTCATGAATACAGTTTATAATAAGTTTAGTAAAAATAAGTGAAAAGAACATGACCTTAGTCAAAATAAGTTGAAGAGAACAAAGACTAAAGGTTAAAACCCATTAGAGTATATTAAAACAAATGTAAAGCCACTTAAATTAATCTATTTTGAAACATTTTATAAACAGAGACTTAATTGATTAATACAATACAGTATTTTGCTTATATAATACTAATTACAATGATTTGATATTTAATCTCTTCAAGCAATGTTTCCATTTCAAATTTTAGTAATGGAGAAAATATTAGTGGAAGATTTTTATTCAATATGGACTAATAATAAGTCAATTTGAGTTAAATTGAGAAGCAAAGATCGAAAATATTTCAAAACACCAATGAAAAATCCTAACTAGACTTGGCAAAATGAAAAGAGATCCAAAGTTCGGATTCGGTGACTCGTATATATACCTTACCCAACACCCAAAATAGGATCACAAAAAAGTAGGCCCAGAACTCAAATTGAACTGAGTCAAACCTAAAATTTCCTTCAAAGTTACTTATTTTAACAAGACAAGCTCATTAGGGCATGTGCAATGATGAGCTTGTTTTTAGCTCATCAGTAAGACCTACCTCCTCCACATCAGCTTTTGAGAAAATTTTTTGGCTCACAAGCCTCCCTATTTTCAATGCAAGATGCACCATTCTGGCTCACCAAATAAAATAATACCTATTAAATACGAACACTTAAACATATTTAATTATTTTAGTTTTTATATTTTGCTTTGTTATTTGACTTTATTATTTTTTTGAAAAATAATTTGGACATAACAATTTGGTACACAACTAATTAAAGGCTTATAATTTTTTTAAAAAAAACAACGCAAGAGTTTGATAATAAATAAATAAAAAGATACATTGATTAACATTCGATTTAAAAAATACAATAGTTCAACATTTAAAAAAAAATTATAAATTGAGGATCATTCAGCTATCATCTTTGTGGCCGCCCCGAATTCCGCTTCCATATTTCCTCAATCAAGTCCGCTTGGGGAGCCGCATATCTGTTGGGATCCCAAACTTCTTTTGATCTTTGAAAGTACGTCTCGTAGCATGGATGGTGGTCATAGTTAACAATCAGCTCCAGGGTAGTACCCTCCACAATATCGTAGTCAAATGCAAGCTCGTAAATATCCCGCTCGTTCTTGACAAGCATGTTATAGAGTATCACAAATGCTCTCATTATAACATCGATGTCTTTTTCCTCCGTAAGACAAGCGGGGCCATGTACGATGCCAAAGCGAGCTTGTAAGACATTGAAGCTCGCTCAACATCTTTCCTAACTGACTCTTGGCATTTAGCAAAGAGTCTTTTATTCAGCCCTTGGTGATCTGGGATAGTTTTAGCAAATATCATCCATTTCAGATAGATCCCATCCGAAAGAAAATATCTTATCTTCTACTCATAATCATTGACGACGTGCTCATATTTAGGAGCTTGATCTTCATACAACTTTTGAAAAACAGATGAGCAGTCAAGGACGTTTATATCATTATGACTTCCAGGCAAACTAAAGAATGCATGCCATATCCAAAGGTCATATGATGCAACAATTTCAAGGATGATGGCTAACACCTTATAACGTTTCTTTTGAAGTGATGCCTTCCAACCTGCTGGACAATTTTTCCACTTCCATTGCATATAATCGATGCTTCCTAACATACCAAGAAAATCATAGGCTTCAGCAACTTGCAATTGGCTATCAACATTGGCTTGATTCGGTTTTCTCAAGTACTCCTCCCTGAATACCTCAATGACGCTTAAGACAAACGTCTTCATGCATTCTAGTGCAGTGCTTGCACCAATCTTTAAGTACTCATCAATGCAATCGACCGTTATACCATAGGCAAGCATTTGCATGGCCACAGTACACTTGGTTAATGGCATCAATCCATACTTTCCAGTCGAATCATACCTCACATGAAAGTACTCCGAATGATTACCAAGTGCTTCCACAATGCGGAGAAATAAGTGCCTTCACATTCTAAATCTACGACGAAAATGAGATTCATTGTACATTGAATCTTCTGTAAAGTAGTCTTTGTATAAGTGATCATGGGAAGCTTCTCTATCTCTCTTAATGCATTGCTTCTTACCCAAGGCCTGGATGCTAAAGGTGTCAGCTCAGTTATTGCTTGCCTAAGTTATAGAAGGAACATCATTTGTTTTTACACTTGTTGTTGACGATGGAGTAAAGTGCCAACAACGGGACAAATGATATCATGTTCTGATGAAGATGAGGAGGATGAGAAGGATTAATCTTTCTTAACGGGCATCTTCCTAACATTGAAATTATCCATTACAAATGGCCTGTGCAATGTAATAATGATTAAACATTAATGTATACAACAGTAATCATCTAATTAACAATTGGCTTGCCATTTTCATAAATTCATAGCAGAACATGATTACACCAACAAATGCCTAAGACAACACATGGCAAATAAAAGTTACATAATATGATCTTACAATCTAAGATTAGCTACGTAGTTCTTGTAATCTATCTAATAAGGTAGAGGGGGACATATTGCTAAGTTGATGATGAATGCCCTGATCTCCTTTATATGATTTCTGTTTTCCTTGTCTCATAATAAGTGGCACATTCAGGAGTCATCATTGAGGTTTCCATCATCATTATTTTATCCTCATTGATCCTTAGCTTTTGTTCCTTTAGCATCAACTCATAGCACGTTCTTATTTTGCTATTGTCACCTTTGCGCTGACTACACTGACCAAATCTTTGAACATCTTACTCATATAAATGTTGGTATTATTCAACTCCTTCAACTGACGAGTGATGAATTCAACAACGGTGTTGTTAGCCTTTTCTTTGACCCTTATCTTTGCATAGTTTTCCTCCCCTCAGGTTGCTCACTCCTACCAACACCTTCATCTCCTGCTTCTTCGTCATCGGGATTAGACTTTTTTGACGATCCTGGTTCGAGTTAGGTGGACCACAAGTCATCTTCAATTTGGGTTGGTTATTGAGCATCTCAAAGTTAAACTTTTTTTCCGTACGTTTTGTGTACAACTTGCGCACTGCATTTAGAATCATAGCCTCGCTCGACCCACTTTGATTAGTATGCTCTACTTTCAAGATAATACCCCCTATTTACTAACGCGGGGGGAGCACTAGCCCCGTTGGCCATTGAGCGTCTTTCAAATACGTGTTGAGGCTCCTCGTGGGCGATGGTCATTGAAATTGGAGGCGACCCTAACCCCAAAGTTAGACTTCTTCTGATAAGCCCTGAAAACGGTGTCCGTGCCTATGTTAATCAAAGCACGTAGCCTTTGATCCTCTTCAACTGTCCACTTCTTTGTACCAATAACCACATCTCCAACTACTTCCACCACATCCCCTTCATTAGTACTTGGGTCAATATCCACCCCGGAGTTCCCTAATCCGTCCATTAATCATGTTGGTGTGGATGAGGGTGTGAAGTTGCCCCCTCCGGAATAGTAATTTGGGTTAGGAGGTGGTGAAGGATAGTATGAAAAGTAATACAGGTCCTCATTGTTAGGCACATTTTGAGCAGCGTCATTATGTGGTGAGGGTAATGAGGAGGAGGATAGTTGCGGGACTTTGACTTGAGCCACCACTTGAATTCCTTAAGTTTGGTTGTGGGGTGTAACATGGTTGGTATGACTGATGGTGGTAGTTTTGGAAGTGATCAGACTAGTACTATTCCTCCCTGTTTGGGATGAATCATATCTCTAAAGTAAGCTAATAAATGATAGGGAGATGTTAGGGATTCATATTCGAGGTAAAATTATAGCTTACAAGCATATAATTAATCGTATTAATAATTTGTCATATTAATTCTATGTAATCATATTAAAATTTTTACTAACATACTAAAATGCCTACAAATATATAAAACCCACATGCCAAAACTTATTAACTTATATTCAATTTTTACCAACACGCCAAAACTTATAAACTTATAATATTATATGGCCTAAAGCAAATAAAATCATATTTACATATAATATTGAAGCATGTAATCCTAATAACATTTAAAGTAAATAAAATAATTTTTTTTTTATAAAATCATATTAATCATGTTAACCATGTATTCAAGCATACCAACATATTTATAAACTTTTCTTTTCTTTTTAAACTTTATAAACCATTTCAAACAATTTTACTAATATTTAAAAAAAAATATGAACTAAATTATTTTGACTTACATGCCAAAACTTGATGTTTACTATAAACTCATTTCAAAAGGTCACAAACTAAATTATTTTTACTAACATTTCAAAAGTTCATAGAATCATGTCATATTTAGTAACATATTATCATAATGTTTACTTTAAAATCATGTAATACAACCATGATGTAAATTATAAATTTATAATTTAACTATATTTATTAAATACTTATAAATTTATTTTGAACTTTTCTTTTTTGTTAAAGTTACGAACTATTTCAAATAATTTAACTAAGATTCCAGAACTAATATAACATACATGTAAACTAACATCTGAAATTTTAATTTAACCATATTTATTTAGTCACATAATCATAATGTTACAATGTTTTCAAGTTATAAAGTATTTAAAATAACTTAATTAACTTCCAAAACTTCAAAAATAAAATTATTATTAATAACATCTTAGCATTTACTAATTTAACTAACTAGTTTTTTACCTATGCGTTGTATGATGGCTATCACTTCTCGGTTGATAAGTATTGGTATCTTATTATATATGTTGTTGTTGGTATACCATACTGAGTTCTATGTACTTTATTGTAGCACATTTTTATGACTTTATTTCATATGAAGTCACCTTAATTATATATATTTGAATTTTTGATGTGCAGTGTATCTTTTTTAATCCTGTTAGTCAATAAGTTTTTAATTAATTTTTTTATTTTAAGATATTATGTGGTTTGAAGCTACGTGATTTTTTTAATTTTAAAATAATTTTGTGAAATAACCATATTCACGGTGGGAGCAAAGAACGAAAAATTATAGTATTTTCAGTAATTTAATGTTGTATTTCTTAACTTGGACTTTATTTTAAGAAATACATCATATGGTAATGTAAAATGTGATGTGTGAAAAGTAGTTCTAATATGAAATGTTTAATAACACATTAGATTTATCGTCTTCGCTGTCTATCAGTCGCCAAGTTCTGTTCTCAAATTATGTAACTTACAAAAGTAACATATATTATATTAAGTTAGGCTTTGATTTTTCATTTGTTCCTAACTACTTGTCATCAATAATGTGTTGTTAAATGTATGTAATGATTTTTTACATGCTTCTACATTGAGTAAAAAAAAATATAAGATAATACTTTTGTATTGATTTGTACTTGCATACAAAGAGATATTTCAATTATGGACTTCCTATATATTTTATCTACCAGGAATTGCCTGCACAATATTGGAGAAATTTATTATTTGTTATTGTTTTAATCTTAGATTATATTTAATTCTAAGAATCATAATATGTCATAGTTGTTGCATAATTAGAACTAATATTTTGTATGAGTTTACTAACACTAAAAGATGTATAGTGCCAATTTGTTTTTTTTCGAGAAATTTGTAATAGTGAAATTATTTTAGGTGCATACATACCATTGGTAAGTTATTAAGCACTTCTTCATAAACAGTGTTTCTTGTGTATCCTTCATAATGTTCATTATAATGTTTAATGATAAAATTCAAATCCTCTGGTGAAGTTACCCATGATGCTACAATTCAGTTGTCCATGAGTTACTACCGATTTTGAAAGGTAAACTCCTACAAATTTCAGTGACGGTCTTTGACTTGTATTTATAGTCATTGCATAGCGAACATAAATAGAAAATTGCCTTCTTTTTAATACGAATGATCACTTTGTCTCAGATGATGCAAAACAATAGGGATTGTAGCCTTCATTCTGACATTGATCGAGAAAAGAATCAGATTCTTCCGTTTTAGCCAACCAGTGCTTATTAGGACTCATTTTTGTATCCTTTCACAATTAAGAATTATATGGGGACACAAATTTTCTTTTTGATCAAATGATAACACAAACTTAAATGAGATACTACAAAATTAAGTCCATATTTATAGGGATTACAAATTAAGATAAACTCTATAATAAAATGAGTAGTTGTCGAGATAATTAGGTAATTAATTTCAAAAATAATATATAATATAATAATTAAAGGTGAGCATTAAAATGAAATAATCAGGTAATCTAGGACAGCTTATATAACATTAAACATGGATATTCAAATGAAATAATAAGGTAATTTGCTAATAAGAGTAAATTAGTAAAAGATTAGTTAGCACATGTGAGACCAAAAGTCAAATTCGTAGGGCCATGCATGCCAACTAAAACTAATAATCATCACAAAATGTGAGTTTTTTTCCCCTAGAGATTCCTGTTGGTTTAATTATATTCATCATGCATGCACTTACTTCATATGTCCATTGCAGATTATTTCAATAGTTTAATGACACCTTTAATATTATTTAACAATGATGATGGTCCTTCCTACTATTTGACCCATGATTTGAATAAAAATAAAATTTGATTAATTATTCTCATGATCAACAAAACATGAAAAAATTGTTGACCAAAGTAACAAAAAGACATATAAGTCTTTGACCTTAATCTTATCTCTTTGGTGTATAATTATTCATTAAAAAAACCAACAAAGAAAAATAAAAAAATTAAAAAAAGAAGAAAGAGAGATTAGTAACAGATGAAGAAATTTTAGTACAATTTGAATTTAAGAAAACTTTTAACGTTCTTTTTTTCTGGGGGAGGGAGTACTACTAATTTATGAAGTCAATTATAGTCTCTTGTGGAAATGTAGACAAACTACTTTTATATATTAATTTACCTATTAAACTTAAATTCAAATTTGCTAAAAAAAATAATTATACTATGTGATTTTTGAGCGCAAAATATAATCTCAAATAAATATAAATTGAATAAATAACTGAAAATTTTTTTATATCATAAACGTAAGTTACAAATGTCAAAAGAAACTAAATATTGTACCAACTAAAAGTAGTCATAAGCAAAATCCACAATCACATTAAGATCCTACTGTATTCCATACCAATTATGCGACATGCTTAAGTAATCAAGCTTTGCAGTATGTGAAATAAGCAGCCCGATCAGCATTTAAGTATCAATTTATGATATATACACTTAAAAATAAATATGTAAAAATAAATATATTTAGATTTAGATGTCCAATATATATTTACCTCAAGAATAATGTATAACACACTTCAATTTTTTTCTTGGGTAACATCTGAATCATTTCTTTGGTCTATATTTAAGTTTTTTAAGATAAAATTCAATTACTAATTAGTCATAACATATAAGAAAAATTAACATTAAATTTAATTAAAATTATATTGATAACCTACAACCATCTTAATTACATGATAGAAGTCTTTTATGTTACTATCCTACATGACATTCTTATCCCAAGTGGCATCCTAGGTGGCATCCTATGTGGTATCCCACGTGTCGCTCATGCATGAGTTCAATTCAATTTTTAATATAAATATATGATATGATATATATGATGTCACATAATCATGCCACTTAATATTACATACATGCAAACTAACATGTGATAGCATAATTAAATTCACAACATAATCAAACACAGTTAAATTAATTCATATTAATTATTTTAGTTACTAACATATAAACTAACACATAATCAAATATGCCAACATTTTAAAAATTATTCAAACTCACAAATTTTTTCGCTTCTTACTTGATTTAGAGCACCTCCAACTTCTCTACAAAATAAATAAATAAATATTAGAAATTTAAATACGAAATTTAAATCACAAAATTCAGTACTTGATTGAATATATAATACAAATACTTACTAGATTTCTTCACTATTTCGATGAAATAACTCACAATAGTTGACCATCTTACTCGCAATTTTGTTTCAAAGAGAGAAAATTTGATATTTTTGTGCGTTAAAATTTGTAAGAAATGCAGAGTATTTATAAAGTTGAAATTAATTCAACAAAAAATTGTTGGGTTGACAATTTATTTTTAGCTGTTGCCCTACTGCTCCGGCTACAGCAGTCTAATTCTCAGCCAGCAAAATTCGTTTCGCTTTTTTTAAAAATTCTACAATGATTAAAAAAAAAGAGAAATCGGAGTTGACGTTGCTAGCAGATAAAAAAAATAATTGTGCAAGGGCTGCTCACAGGAGCGAGCCTGTCATCAAACCTCAACTTGCGGATCAGCTACTGCAGGTCTTCGAACCGTCAGCCGCCCAGGAGCCCAGATTTTGTCTCACGAGCTTCTGCGCTAACATGGTCTTCGATCAAGTATTATTTGATTTGAACTTACGCTTAAAGCCTGTCTTGAATTAAATGTCATTGACAATTTGACATAAAACATCACCTAATCTAAACTCACTCGAATCCGTTGTTCAACCAGCTCTTCAAACACCCCAAGCAAACAAATAAAAATGGAAAGAAATTAAATTGGAGCAACCTAACTGCCCAATGCATTGCCCCAATTTTGAACCGTCGTACATCTATATTCTAAGCCCCTAAAACAGAAATGCAACTCAAAACCAGAAAAGTCCAAACAGCTGGTAAAGCATTTAGATTCGAGCCAATTCATCAAGTAATCCTTGTAACTTGTACGTCTCCCCTCTGTCCTTTTTTTTCGTGACTCAAAAAAATATATTCTCTTCAGTTATACATCTGTATTCCCGTTGCTTCAAGCTTTAAACCACCCTCTCCCATGGCGGTTCCGACGACCTCCGAGGTTCCACTTCTCGAGAACCACAGCGAAACCGAAGAAGCCGAAACTCAGCCGCTAAAGCACTCTCTCAAACACCTAGAAACCTTCCTCCGATTCCTTGGCTTCTTCCATGACTCCTCTCTCAGTTTCTCTCTCTCCTCTCTCTCTTTCCTCCTCATTGGCATCGCCGCCCCTTCGCTTATCATCTTGCTCTTCTACTGCGGCCCTCATCGCTCCACTTCTCGCTGCGATTTCTACCATGTCAAGACTTTCGAGCTTGAGGTTCTCATCTGGGAGGTCGCCGTTGCTGCTGTATCTCTCTTCTGTATTTCTCGGAATTTGAGGAAGTATGGTCTGCGGAAGTTCCTCTTTGTTGATAAGTTTCATGGGAATTCGGCTCAGTTTCAGGACCAGTATGTGAGCAGAATCAATGTGAGTTTGATTTCTTGTTGATTATGTCGTTATTTATGGTTTTAGCTGTAATCTCTTAGCGAATGGTTGTTAGGTTTAATTGGTGTGTTATTTGGGGTTATGAGTTGGGAAATCTGCTACGTAGGATTTTGGGGTATAGGTATATGCTTTGAATGCAAAAATATTGCTGATTAATTGGGCACGAATGGTTTTTCTTCATAAGCTCGTATCGCTATAGAACTTTTTAGTGATGCAAATGGTGGGATTCAGAATCCTGGTGGCTTTCGTTTGAAGAAAATTTAATCTTTAATGGAGGAAAAAAACAGGGCAATACGTGGGAGGAAGTTCTGGGGGGAAGATTAGCTGTTGCTGTCTAGCTGTGGCGGTACGAAGAAGTGGGCTTTCCAAAATATATTTTGTCAGTATTTTATGTAGTTGTCTTTTGAAACTGATCTTTGAGAATAATAAATGACAACTAGTAGCAACGTGTAGCATCTTTGTTGTGACAGGACGACAGATAGAGAGAGATAGGATGTGAGAATGATGAGCAATGTGATTCTTTTGTGGCTTTTTGGAGGATAGCAATGTATGTGAGGTTGATGATGCATGCAGTTAACTTAAATAACTTAAAGTGGAAAAGTCTAAGGTGTTGATTCCTATGACATGCAAGGAACAAAAATGGTTGACTCTATGGCATAGTACTGGAAGATATTAAAGAACTTAAAGTGCGGATAAAGGGGAAGCACTGGACCTGTTAGTCTATTAGTCTCTCCAGCAAAGCAATTCCTCATTTCTTTATACTTCAATATATTAGGCTTTAATTCCTTACCCTGGCATCCTGCCTAGGCGAGGGGTTTCCAAGGGTGAAACTATTACTCTTTTCTGGGGCCTTATATTAAGAGCCGCTGAGTGGCTACTACTCCCCAAGAAAAGAATTAGAGGATAGTAGTGAATTGTTTTGCTTTTGTACACTATGACCTAAGGGTTTTTTTTTTTTTTTTTTGGGGGGGGGGGGGTATGTGCCTATAAGATAATTCTCCAACTGTAGAGAAAATCGACACCAACTCCACATTGCATACTCCATAGTAATGACCCTATTAGTTGTGCAGAATGCTGACAGAAGCACAAGCTTTGACCCTCTATTTCTCCCAATCCTTAGACCTAAGATACTCACTTGCAAACCTTTATGCCACAGTTTTGGACACGGCATTTGCCCATGTTTTTCCTATTCACTGCATGCCTACTTTTTTTTTGGGGGGGGGGGAGCGGCTAATATGCAAGGAGCGGAGAAGTCCATCAAACACCATGCAAATAATATAAATATTCCCTGTTTGATGTAGGCTTACGGGCTAATTGATTTGATGCAACTTCCTTACATTCAAACAACACCCGCCTATGCAAAAGTGAATGAGAACTTAGCCAATTGCAAAAGTAAATGTGAACTTTGGCAAATGTGAAAGGCAGAACAGGCATAACGGATTTATTAGATGAAACCTCAAGTGTTGTAGTTGTTATAGTGAATTGAGAGCATACGGTGAAAGAATGTTGCATTATGTTGGAAGGGACCATGAAGGTGTCAGGCAGATTGCCCACCCTTATTCAGCAGGCAGACGGAATTTGCTTTTCCCAGCTCATTTGGGAACTTTCTGGCATGTCATTCAGAAGATGGGGACTGTACTTGCTTCTAACACAGAGAGACAAATGTTAGTTGTTCTCTGTATCTATTTAAAATTAATTTGAAGTACCATTCTGCATTAGTATGAATTATGAGACACAATGACTATGATGGGAGGTTATACAAGCTCAAATGCATTTCACTGTCACTCCAAAGCCTAGTGCAGAAGAGCAAAGATATTATGGCCAGAGCCCCCCCTCCTTTTCTGTTCCTTTCTTGGCATTAGTATGAATTATCAGACACAATGACTATGATGGCAGGTTATACAAGCTTAAATGCATTTCACTATCACTCCAAAGCCTAGTGCAGAAGAGTAAAGATATTATGGCAAGCGCTCCCCCCCTTCTCTTCTGTTCCTTTTTGGGGACGTGGGCTAGGTTCTGGGTGTTTGACAGAGGAAAATCTCTTTAGGAGAGCATTACTTGCTGCTTGATGGCACCAGAGTTCATAGATATGTTGCTAAAACTTGCTTCCCATCTATTGGGTATGGTGTAGTGAGTTGCCAAATATGCTTTTGCTTAATTGTTCTCCGGGGCTGTATGTTTATGAGTTATTCTTCCTTAGTGTATGTACTTTTCCCCTGTTTTAGGGGCATTACAATTTTATCATGGGGTAAGGAAGTGGCACGAGACTTTTGTGCAATGATAACTTTGAGCCATGGCCTTGTTTCAGGACTTCTTTCGCATGCTAGCTGTATGGGTACTACCATGCTTTGTTTTGAAGACTGCAAAGGAGTTTGTTAAAGTTATTTATGTAGGCAATGATTCATGGTTGGAATCTCTTCTGAATATGTTCATTCTGCTGGTGTCCTGGGCTTATTCTGCCATAATCTATCTGTCCGGCAGCAGTCTTTTCAGTTTGGTCTGCAATTTACAAGTAATACACTTTGAGAACTACAGGACACTTCTAGAAAGAGATTTGGATGTTCTAGTTTATATTCAGGAGCACATTCGTCTAACATTTCACTTGTCGAAAATAAGTCACAGATTCCGAATTTTCCTTATTTTGGAGTTCTTGATTGTGACAGCCAGTCAGTTTGTGGCTCTGTTGGAAACCACAGGAAGTAATCCAAACTTCAATTTTATCAACGGTGCTGATTTTGCTGTAAGTAATCACTTAATAATATTGCACGTTTTTGATATTACCTGTTGAAACATCCTCTATGGAGGATCTTTACTGCTATAGCCTATGAGAATGGTTTCTCTTCTTCCTTTTTTTTTTTTTTTTTTGGTTTTTTGGGTGGGGGCGGGAGTAACAACAACAACAAGAACTCCCAGTATAGGTCCCGCTTGCGCGGGATATGAGGAGATCCTGATGTAAGTAACCTTACCTATGCAGTCATTGCCTGCATAGAGGACGATTCCTATAGATACACAAAAAATTTGACAAAAAGTCTTAGAGTTCAAGATCTTTTGATTGAAAAGGAAAGGGGTAAGAACAACATAAAATGCACTGAGAAAAACCAATTTGTTTTATTTTTTATCTTTTGGCATCCTTCTGGAAAATGTACTGATAATGATTTAATTTGAATAGTAAAATTCTCAAGGAGGAATTTGAGTCCAAAACCTTCATATATAATCTTTTCTTGTAAAGGAGGGGACCTTAAAATAACAGTGGGTTGGAACCACGCATTGGCCATGCAAAACCTGTTCATGCTCTTCACAGAAGTAACAAAATGATACCAAAATCAGAGTTAGAAAGATGGTAAGCCACTTTGACTCAGACCCAAACTGACCAGATCTAAACTAGGTTAACTCGCAATAGTTGGACTATCATTGATGGGCATTATTTTCTTGACAAATTCCATGGACAATCAGATAGAGGACTCAAATATGACTTAAACTCAAAATGACCAGAACCTTATGAATTAGATAGTTTGATGGAATGTTGTTACATGAGTGCAAATGCAAATTAATGATGCAATAGTTCATCCTAACCTTATGAAGGTCCTGGCAGACATTCAAGAACCTTGGGCATTTTGAGGATGAAGAAAAGATGTAGCAAAACCTTCCCCCATTACAGAAACTGGAATACAATGGGATCGAGTATAAAATAACATACAAGAGACAAAACCTGACAAGCAACACAGACATCTACTTCCGTGACCCAGCCTTGTTACGTCAGGTCTACTCCTCCGTAAACTTTGAACCTTGATAAGTCTTCTGCACCGGCTTCTCCAGGCCAAATCACATAAAACAGATACCATTCTCATACATCTGTGAAACCGATTGGCATTTACTATGTTTGTTGTTGTGTCTGCGCTCTAAATTTGCTACATTCTTGGAAGTTTTTTCTGTTTCTTTGACTTCTTGTCAGTGAACTGCTGCTACTAGAGCACATATTCTCCCTTGGCTTATTAGAGTTTTCTTCCTCACTACCTTTTAACCTATCAGAGTTCATGATTGAATGAGTAAGCTAGAGCTCATATTCTCCCTCGGCTAATGAGAGTTTTATTCCTCACTACCTTTTAAGCTATTAGAGTTAATGATTGATGAGTAATTTCTTCTGTTCTATCCAACTCTCAAAATCTTATCCTACCAAAGGAACCAAAGCGAAGGTCGTCACAGTTTTTGGTGCTTACACTGCGTTTACATGTGCTGGTTAATATGATGAATCTGGCTATCAGTAATTCAGTATGTGCAGTTGCCAGCCTCTCTTCATATGCCAGTCACATCTATTGACCTTTGCCTAGGTACAAGTACTCTATACATGTCTTTGACCAGCAGACCCTCTGTTAGTTAACTCAGGGACTGTCATTGACCCATAATCCTTCTTAATCTTCTAGTTGTTGGTTATACTTGAATCTTGTTAATTTTTTGGCTACTGCTGTTGTTCCATCTTTGTTAACTAGGTTTGCTCTTAATTCATCGAGGCGTTCCAGGTTCCACTAGGCCCTTGTCTTAAACCCTAAGTGCTGCTGTTTCTGAGATAGTATCCTTTAGATTTGTGGACTAGAAATGTTGCTCCGTTGGTGTCAGCAGCCAAATATATTGTTGCTTTTCCATAGCATGAATTTATCTAAATAGATAGATATCAACGAAATCGACTGAATCAATTTTTACTTTTCAATTTTTCTTGTTTCCAAAGTAGCACTTTTTGTGGATGAATTCCTGAGTATCTTAATGTGCTTTTTTCCAACTACAATGCCTCTTTCAGAACTATCCTGCTCAACCATGCAATTTTTGTTTGTCTGCTTGATTTGTGAAGAGCTTCTGCTTACGTCATTTCATGACAACCATGGCAGATCTCCTCCATTGTTCAGGTAGTCGGAATAATTATTTGTTTGCATGCTGCTGCGAAGATGTCCCACAGAGCTCAAGGGTTGGCATCGTTTGCTAGCAGATGGCATGCATTCGCAACATGCAATTCAAACGAAACTCTACGAAATGCAAGTAGTAGTGGAAACTTGGATACCAGCAATCTAGTGATCCCAGTGGTAAACTATTCAGAGAGTGATTTGGAATCAGCTGATTATGTATTGCCTCCTACAAATGTGGAATTAGCAGCTTATATGTCCTCATACCATAAAAGACAAGCCTTTGGTGCGTGTTCCTGTAGTAGCAGGTGTTAATATTGAATTATCATTCATGTGCAATTTGCTTATCTGAATGGTTATTAAACTGCAGTTATGTATCTGCAATCTAACCCTGGTGGAGTGACCCTTTTTGGGTGGACTGTGGATAGGGCACTCATGAATACCATCTTCTTCATTGAGCTCTCTGTGGTCACTTTTGTTCTGGGAAAAACTATAAGCTTTTCAACAGGCAACACTTGAAGTTGATTATATTGTCAAAACACACTTTCCAGTATCTTCGTTCAGAACTGTAAGAGCATCCATGGGTAATGTCTTTCCATCCCTGTGATTATGTTACAAGAAGTGTTCATGGGATTTACTGTGGCTTGAAGCCCATCCTAGTACCTGAATCATATAAAAGCTTTTGTGGTTCCGTATTTTGATTGTAGATAAAAACACAAATTAATGTTGAATGGCTTAATATATATATTTTCCTGAAGTGATGGATTAGGCATTGAATGTTTTTTTAAACATCTTATGAGCCTTTTTTTTTGGGGGGGGGGGTTGGTGGGAAATGGAGTGGAAGGGCGAAATAGAAGCTCTGGACTTGTGGGAAGTCAAATATCATTGAGGATTCCCTAGGAAATAAAATGATGTTTTTCAAATAATCAAATTTAAGGACAAACTACTGGATCTCTTAGGGAAAACTAGTTATTGAATGGGATGCGATCAGAGGGTGAGACATAGACAGAAGATGGGGGCTGAATATTGCTTTAACTTGCTTTAACTAGAGGCTTAGAACTAGCTGGCAAAAGGGTTCTAGAGATATGTATACCTGTGGCGCCTTCATTTGATCAACTTTAGACCTTTATGATGGTTACACGCCCTCTGAAGCTGTGAAGTCAGTTCTGGACTTGCGAACTGGAAGCAATCTAATGGTTATCTTTCAATCAGTATGATGTAAAACAGATATTCTTTGCAGCATGAGGCTTCAGTGATTTTACTTGCTAGTCTACACGGTAGCTCCCCTATTGTAGTCAACCATATATATTACATTCAAGCATCACCTTCAATGCCACCTCGTTCTTATGTTCTGTGAACATCATTATGCACTCGTGAAGTGTATCAGCATGCCAATAAGAGCTTCCCCGGGTTGTTTCCTGAAGACAAGGTGGCTGCCTAACTGTATTGCATGGTACCGGTTTCCCGCCTAGCAGCTCATCTTTCCTTTTCAGCACAATTTACTTGCTTTAGGCAGCTGCTGTTGTAATAAGAAGGATCCACCATAATGAATCCTATGGGTGCATGTCGTTGTAACAACTTTGTTGTCAAATTCAGTTTTAACTTACTTTTTAGGATGCACCCCTGGACTTAGGGTGTATGTGGTTCCTCTAATGGCTGCAGCTTTTAAATCTTGCAAATATTTATCTTTGTGCTGGTCATGGTCTCATGGACTTAAAGAATGTACTCACCCAGTGGAACTTAAAACATCTATGGATTTATCGTAGCTGAATTTTTGCATGAAGTGGATAAGTGAATAGATTTCACTTGAATTTTAAAGCATCTGTGTATGCTGTGGTCAAGCCTGCCATTTTCTTAAAGGTTTGCCCTTTTCTTTAGGTGGTCTAAAATGATTCGTTAATTGTGCGTCCAAATGTCAACGGTATATGGCACATGTGTCCAAAATGAAATGAAAAGTGCGAGTAACATAAATGAACACATTAATCTGACAGTGTGCCCCCCAAAACAGCAAAGAGTATCTTTATATAAGATAGAGGTATGTATTTAGCCAGGCAGATCTCACTTCAAGTGATTGTTTTGCAGAAGCCGGATTGGCCGTCAGATCTTCCACGATCGTGGTGCCCAACAGCAGAAGGGGCAATCCAGAAGAGGATATTTTTGTTTGCTCAGGCTAATTACAGGTGAGGAGAACAAATCAACAGAGCAGAATCTTCAAATTTTATAAGTTATAGCTTATGTGGGAGGTCATGTTAACTCTGTATGGGTATGTATTTCTATATTTTCTTTTACGAGGGCCGGGCACATTTGAGTTGAATATGTAATGCTTTTACAGGGCCTTGGCTATGAGTGGTGTTCAGTGTTGAATGTTTCTTAATGCAAGTAACTAGTTATTGTTTTGTATATTCCATGACATAGGGTTTCAAATCGGAAAATTCTTATATACAAATGTATGTATCTAGTATGGTACACACCCTGGAGTCGTGTAGTGAACCCGCGCTTGATATGTTGTAGTGTATCTTGTTTTCCTATAATAGTATATCTTTTATGTTCTACAGTGTACCTTTTTCTTCTTACAGTGTATTCTTTCTTGCCTGTAGTGTATTTTTTCTTATCTGCAGTATACCTTTTGTTCCCTACAATGTATCTTTTTCTAGTTGGTTAGGCTGGAAGAATTACGAAAATGCTTTTTGGATTGGGAAATAGATGCTTAGCCGTCAACCAAATTATATGATGCCTCTTATATAGGTATGCACTTGAGCAAGGTACATAAGTATGTATTTTAGAATTACTGTTTCAAATCCCGGTTTTTTTTGCTTTCTTCAACCTAGGGTCGTTTGGTAGGAAGGAGAATCAAAATCATTGTCAGTCGTGTTGTTTTTGCACATTGAGGGTGTGTTTGATAGGGGTGAAAATCATTTTCCTGAAAAATAATTTTTTCATTTTACGATATTTAGTAAAATAAAGAGGGAAAATTCATTTTTAGGGGAAAATCATTTTCCCTAGAATGAAGGAAAATATTTTTCACTTTGAATAGAGCGTAAGTTGATTTTATGTTTCTTGGGCTTTCACGCTCTTTCTCTATTCCGTATTTATTTCCTTGACATATGGTTTCAAGATTACAGAAAATGATTTCTAGCTTTTTTGTTTATTTTTTGTTAATCAAACTCATTATTCAGAAAGTTCATTTTCTTTTTTACCAAACAACTGAAAGTATGAGTTGAAAATCATTTTACATGAAAAATAATTTTACACGGAAAATTATTTTCTAGGAAAATGGTTTTCAACTCTACCAAACACACCATGAGTAGAAAATTTTGCGGTGGAAAATCCTTTTGAACTACATGATGGAAAGTTGATTTCAATTGATTTTCACATTCATATGAAAATATATTAATTCTTACAATATTTGTAGGAGAAACTAATTAAATAAAAACCACTTCTAATCCATCGGGTTTAACACGAATCTAAAACTTTATGATTAGAGTTTAACATTTTCAAATCCAAACTCGAAATAGATCAAGTCACTTTTGATCCGCTCCCACGTCACCTTGGGGTAACTTATTTGAGGCTATCTCCCCCCCCCCCCCTTTTTCTGATTTTCAATTTTCATGGCATATTGCAAACAATGACATTGAGGGAGATTCTCAGAAATCATATTCGAAGGAATGTTTTTTCCACGATATCATTTTGGTTCCCAGCAAGTAGCAACTACACCCTGGTTTTTGTTGGGACCCTTGGAAATTTGGGATCTTGACGTAAATTGTCTACGAGTTCTACTAATAATTCAATTTTAGTAATAATTTGATTTTCACGTTGTCAAATTTCTCTCCACGTTGAGTTCAGAGTACAATATTAGTGAAGATTCGTCACAATTAATGGCTTTTTTAAGGAAGAGTTTGTAGTTCAATGGATACCAAGAATTTTTTTCACATGAAAAATGTGGATTGAATTTCATCATCCATATTTTTTGTGGTATGTGGGTAACAGTCAGGCTGTAGTTCTGGGTATAGTGGACTTGGCCTGTCTATCCGTCTGTGCAAAGCTCATTGGGCTGCTCTACATTGGGCCCAATGAGTTGGCAATTTACTCTTCATCAAAAATAAAAAAACTAATGACATTAATTTTTCTCTCTAAGGTAAAGAACGTAATTTGAGTATTTGGTAAGATGGTATTTTAGAAAAGATTTTTGGATCTAAAAATTTAATTTGAAAAAGATAATTGTACAATTTCTTAAAAGAAGTTTTTGGAGAATTAGTTTTCTATCTCACAACTGTGTTAGAAATAACTAATTTCACCAAACAGTTTTCCTATAAACAGTTAATTCAAACAACTAATACAAATAGTTAGCAACTAATACATATAGCTAACAGCTAATAACCAACAAATGTATACCAAAAAAGGCCTTCACCTCTAAGATAAATCCGTATTATGATTGTAGGATAAACAAATCTTCAATTTAAATCTTCAACTTAAAATGCTACGAAGCTTTATCGAGAAATCAATTTTGCTTACACAGTAATTTCCTTTTAAAGGTATCAATAATTGAATTTGTGAGGGAGACAAATAATTATAGGTCTCTTTTTAATCAAGCAGTTAATTTTAATTCAAAAAGTTTTTTATGCATAGTTGCTTGGATCTGCATTTTATGCCATGACTAGCTTTACTATACAAACTAGCTTTTTCTAATTACTTTGTTCGCTCTCATATAGCCTTGATTAGAGATCGTTTATCATAGGATTCCTTTAAAGTAGACATGGTAAATTTAATAGCCAAGGGTAACACACACTCCGATTCCCACTAGACAATAGCCATAATACAATGAGCAAAGACCACATCATCAGCACCGAGTGGCCATCTCTGGAGGCACCCCCTTCCAAATAAACTCATCTCAACTCATCTCGCAAGTGTCAGTCACCCTTCAAAAATTCCAAATTCCAATGCACTAATCAATCGGCACAAACTTCAATACTCCCCATAACTTGTACTGTTGTTATTATCAGGACAAAAAAATAATATCAACCCACGTCATACACCAACTGATCTTACCCACAAAATGCCACTTCCTCCTGCATCAACCGCGCCACCATGCAACATGATAACGTCTTTTGTTCCTATCCTCTTTCCATATATTAATAATTACAGCCCACTATCACATACCCCGTCTTTATATGCTTCATTTTGTAACACACTATTGTCACCTAAATAAGCACATTCAGGGTACTTAGAAAATTTGAACAAGAAAGTGATGGATATGGGAACTGGCCATTATCGGGAGGGCGGAAAGCCGGCACCGGTGGGGTACGATATGCCAGAAGGAATCGATGTGAGGGGGCGATACGACGAGGAGTTTGCTAAGATTCTTACAAAGGATGCCTTGCAATTTGTGGCTGATTTACAAAGGGAGTTTAGGAACCATGTTAAGTATGCCATGGAGTGTAGGAAGGAGGCTAAGGCTAGGTACAATGCTGGTGCTTTGCCTGGGTTCGATCCCACGACAAGGTATATTAGGGAAGGGGATTGGGTGTGTGCCTCTCCACCACCGGCGGTAGCTGATCGGAGGGTTGAGATTACGGGGCCGGTTGAGAGGAAGATGATCATCAATGCTCTTAACTCCGGTGCTAAGGTCTTCATGGTATGTGTGCTTGATTACTATTGTTTCCATACTATTTGCCTTGGAAGTATTAGCGTGTTATGCATGTAAATTAATGTGTCTCACTCATAACCCAACAAGCAAGCTGAATCTGTCCATAACCAACATGTCGGCCTTATTTCTTTAAGCTTCAAGTAGTTTTAACTTCAAGGTTGCATGAAGTTCGTATAATCTCATACCGCTTCTTAAGACTGCATCCCAAACTTACAGTTGAGAAGGACAAAGTAGTAGTGTTTAATGCTTTTACAGTATATCGTCACTGCAGTAGTAGACTTTTGATTGAGATAGTTTTTTAATATAATATCAGAACCTTTTTAAGTAAATGGTTTCAATTTTAGATTTTAACGACACCCAGATGACAACAACCATATATGAAGAGCCTAAGCAGCGTTCACATTTTAAGCCTAATAGACATTCTCAAGGGCAATGTTATAGTGTAATATAAATGTCCTCTACATTCAAACATTAATTTAAGCATTCACTTAGAGTTGTTCGTAAATAATTTTGAGTAGGAAAACAGAAAATAAATCTACATATGTACAATTAATTAAGTTGCAAAGAACTGTTGAATGGATTATACAGGCTGATTTCGAAGACGCACTGTCCCCAAGCTGGGAGAACTTGATGAGAGGGCAAGTGAACCTAAGAGATGCAGTTAATGGAACAATCAACTTCCATGACAAGGCGAGAAACAGGGTGTACAAACTCAATGACCAGATTGCCAAGCTCTTTGTCCGTCCTCGAGGCTGGCATCTCCCTGAGGCTCACATCCTCATTGATGGTGAACCCGCCACTGGTTGCCTTGTCGACTTCGGCCTTTACTTCTACCACAACTTTGCCAAGTTCCGCCAGACCCAGGGCAATGGCTTTGGCCCCTTCTTCTATCTCCCGAAGATGGAGCACTCCAGGCAAGTTGTTATTTCACAATGTTGTGTCTGTGATTTTCATGCTTCTTTTGTTGATGTTCAGCCTTTAGGTGTTGATATGTGAGCTATGACAGCTACTCAAGGCGACTATATTTGAGTTAATTATAATCTGTTGCTCAAACTCTTGATTTTACCTTCCATTTACTTATGTTAACCATACAACAGTCCTGTAACATTTGGACATTCAAATTAGGCTGTAAATCTCCTGATTTTCTTAAAATATGCCAGGTTTGGCACTTGGACATGTGTCCACATTGAGGGCTTGCTCTAAAATATAAGTAACATATGTTAGACTATCAGAATGTTGAAATTTCGTCTTTATATGCTATCATAGGAATCAGACTATAACGGGAGATGTATATTTGAAATCGTCTATTTCCCAAGATTCTACCCAAACCCGAGTGTTATTTAACATCTTCAGAATAGGTTCATCATGCTCCATTTGGATTGCAGGGAAGCAAAAATATGGAACAGTGTGTTTTTGAGGGCAGAGAAAATGGCAGGGATAGAAAGGGGAAGCATAAGGGCCACAGTGCTGATAGAGACACTTCCTGCAGTATTCCAAATGGATGAGATTCTACATGAGCTAAGAGACCACTCTGTTGGGCTCAACTGTGGGAGGTGGGATTACATTTTCAGCTATGTGAAGACCTTCCAAGCTCACCCAGACCGCCTTTTACCTGACCGGGTTCAGGTTGGCATGACCCAACACTTCATGAAGAGTTACTCTGATCTTCTCATCTACACTTGCCATAGGCGCGGTGTCCATGCTATGGGAGGCATGGTAAGTGTTCTTTCTTACTGCTAATTTGTCCTTAAACAACTAAATTTGCCCTCGTTATTATGTGGAGCACCTTTGTTATGATTCTCAGTTAGAGTTTGCAAGCATGTCATCTTGGTTTGTGTTTGGGTTAGGGCTAATTTTCATAAGGGCTTATCAGGAAAATAAATTGGTCAAACAAATTGTCTGTCAATTTTTTGTCATGCTGGTACCGTTGTGTTGAAGGTATGGTCGCATTAGGTTCTATAAAGGTCATTTTTATAGGATTCAGGTCATTTTTTATTCGATTTTCTTTCTTGTCTTGGGGGGAACTGCAACGAACATGGTCAAACAACTTCTGTTACCGTGGTTTGGGTCCAGTCAATTTGGGTTTAAAGAAAACCAAGTCGCTTGTTTATTTGAGAATAAGTTGGGGCCTTGATTAAGGTTCGATAATCACCACGAGTCACAAAACACTTCTGATTCTATTTTCTATTTCATATGCTTGTATGAATCGTTCAATCAAAATGGCACATGAAACCAAAATTGATCAAATCACTTTTCATAAGTAGGCAGCTCAGATTCCCATCAGGGACAATCCAAAGGCAAATGAGATGGCATTAGAACTAGTGAGGAAAGACAAGCTAAGAGAAGTAAAAGCAGGGCATGATGGAACTTGGGCAGCTCATCCAGGCCTAATCCCACCCATCTTAGAAGTCTTCAATGCCAACATGGGTAACAACCCAAACCAAATCCAGACCATAACCCGACCTGAAGCATCTGCCATCACAGAGGATGACCTCCTCCAGCTGCCACGGGGTGTCCGAACAATGGAGGGGCTGAGGCTCAACACCCGGGTAGGCATTCAGTACCTAGCCGCATGGCTCAGAGGCATTGGATCAGTCCCCCTGTCTAACCTCATGGAAGATGCAGCCACTGCTGAGATCAGCAGGGTCCAGAACTGGCAGTGGCTCAAGTACCGCGTAGAGCTCAATGGGGATGGGCTAGGAGTCCGGGTCACCCCCGAGCTATTTGGGAGAACCGTAGAGGAGGAGATGGAGAGGATTGAGAAGGAGGTGGGGACCGAGAAGTTTAAGAACGGTATGCATAAGGAGGCTTGCAAGATATTCACTAGTCAATGCACTGCACCCGAGTTGGATGATTT
>JAKOGI010000711.1:377500-440866 GCA_029747015.1 Carnegiea gigantea
AGCAAAATACGTATTTAACTTTTTCCGCTCCGTTTATGCAGAGTAGTTGGTAGTTTATGGTTTTTAAATTTAGGGTCAATCGAAATCAGACTCTCTGTCATTTTACAATTTAGGGGTAAGGCTGCTATATCAGACCCTCTCACAACCCAATTGATAGCAGGTTTTTTGGGGTATTGGACTTGGATTTGGATGTGTGTGTGTGTGTGCAGTGGCGAAGGTGGCGCGGGTGTAATGGGGTCAAGCGACACCCTGCCCCCCAAAAAAATTAATATATGGTGAAAATTTAAGAAATCAGAAATAAAAAATAGTAAATTGAAAAGAACATAATCACCTTAGTAACTCATACACAAGTGCCTGAGGCCTAATTAATTTTATTAAAGATTTTGTTTCATTTGCTCAACTTAATTCAAAAAAAAAGTTTAAAAAAATATCATAACTTTTTTTAAATCTAGACATAACAACTTGAAATGAATAGCAATACTCGTTGAAACAATAAAAAAATTACACGGGAAAAACTCTGGAAAAAAAATTAGGACAAAATAAAACATATAAATTAAAAGTTTCTAATAATTAAAATTAAAAATTGCAAAAATTGAATTAATCTCCAACTTAAATTTAAATCTAGATTAAAGGCTTGGCACAATATACTCTATAGGTGTATTTCAAAAATGCTTTGTGATAGATTGACCACTGCCGCAAGCATATGGGTAGTCGTAGTATAGATAAAAAGATCGTCCTCAGTGATCAATGTAATCTATCGAGCTTTGTCTATCAGAATATGCCAAGTAAAATTCTAATTCAATCGATTTCGATTCAACAACTTCTAATTCACTAATCTTAAATCAATTAAGGAAAAATGCCTAAGAATTTATGTAGTTATGAAAGATAATTGAATCAAAATGGTAAGCATGCACCTTTCTCTAATCTGTTAATCCCGAGGAGTTGCAACCTCTCTAAAAATTTAGTGTATTCTATTGAAATCAACCAAATTTGCCTAAACTAAGCAAAAGTCATTCTTTCAAACTAATTTATGTTCGTAATAATTGTTATTTTTAGATTTTTATGTGATTTTATTTTGTTTGCAGGTATTGAATAATCTGAGAAAATATAAGAAAAAGATGCAAAAATGTCGAAAATGAAGAATTGGGCCAAATTGACTGAAACACGACCAAAATTCCTTACCCTTTATCTTTTATAACCCAAATGAAAGAAAAAAGGAAAATTAAATAAAAAGCCCCCAGCCCTCCTCACACACCCATCACGTGATCCCCCCCTTATTTTCTCTCTCCTCTCGGATCCCTTCTCTCTCCTCACAAAACCCAGAAACCCGAGCCCCCCATTCTTGGCTTCACCATCTTCATTCTCTCTGTCCATCTCTCAAACTCCGTTCTGTCCCATCTGAATCCCACGCATCACCACACCATCTCTGTCATCTTCGACCCTCATCCATACCGCTATTCACTGCCAGCACAGCATCCCCATCTGCGATCCATGCTAGATCACACTCCAACGGTTGTGATTGAGAGAGGCTCGAGTATAAATCGAAGGGTTGCGGCGCCAGATGGAGGTATCAATTAGGTTAGGTTTAAGTTTTTCAAGTTTTAATTAGGGATTTTTAGTTGGTTTTGAAGGCAATTTTGCAATTTAGGGTATGTTTGGTAGGGAGGAAATGATTTTTCTAGAAAATAATTTTTCCATTTTACACTGTTTGGTAAAAAGCGGAGGGAAAAATTATTTTCAGGGGAAAATTATTGTACTCCATGGAAAGGAAATTGTTTTCCTTTGAAAAAGTAGGGAAAATCATTTTTCAACCCTCTGCTATTTCAGTTTCAGGTCCGATTTTCGTTCTCTTTCTTTGCTTATCCTCTGCCTCATTCTTTGCTTCCCCCTTACCTCTCGTATTTTCAGAATAACCATGGCTTAGAGTTGAGTTTGCACTCTCTCTCTCTCTCTTTCTCTCTATGAACCTGATGCAGTCCCCACCACCAGTAACAATGAGGGGGATCCCCCAAGTCATCCAAGGTCCATTACTAGCTCCAAAGTTCAAGCCATGGTCCAGAAAGTCCAAGACATTCAAGGAGATACACACGGGTTGGACATCCTGAAATTACCCGGTTTTGTGTATCTGATTTCCTAAGCCAGATGGTGGCTTATGTCCTTTATTTTTGCATTTTGGAGATCCTTAAGAAGTCCCCTAACATGTCCAAGCATTACATTTTGGTCACACACACGTTTAAGGGGAGATTCAAAGCCATTTCCAAAACCGGTCAGATTTGCTCCTAATCTGCGCGGTTTAAAGTTTGAAGCTGGTTAGGCCATCTAAACCATGTTTAACCTTAATCTCTTGGATGGGGGGGTTTATAGACATCCTAAACTTTTCCCCCATGTTTACAATCACAATTATCACCACTTTTGTTAAGATTACATTCAGTCCCAAAAACCGGCTAAAACTGTTCCAAGGACCCGGTTTGACACCCGGTTTTATTTTGCCTTCTCCATTGGGTTTTCTCCTCTCCAACTGACATGGCACGTCTTACAAGGCTGGGCACACCTTCCAAAGAGTCCATGATGAGCTGCAACTTTGAAAAGAACGGCCAATGAGGAAGCAAAGACAAGATATTGTGTTCTTGAATGCCATTGGCTAGCCGTAAAGCACTTCACCTTTTCAGCTTTGCTTTTGTGATTGGTTTGCTGAGATCTTCTTCAATCAGGCTTAGAAAGAGTTGTATAATGTAATCCAAGTCATTAGTATTGTTTTCCTTTTGATTTGGATGTAATTTGAAGAGCTTGATTGTACCGGTTATGCTAAACCGGATTAGCTTAGTCCTAATACCTTTCCTACTTGCTAAGGAAAGGCTAGGTGTGTGCTTGGTTGGTTGTGTGCTTACTTGCTTGCCTTCCTCTGCTGAGTATATAAGCCCTCACTTTCCATTTTGTAGGACACAACTCAGATTAAATCAAAGAAGAAGTTGAGAGCATTGCTTTCTTACTTTGCTAAACCTTGCTTGCTTATCCTTAATCTAGCCAATTAAGGTGGTGTTCAAGTCAAGTCTTAACCTTGATTAAGTGGTGTATTCTGTATCTTAATCAAGATTAAGGGCTCTAAGCTTATGAGTGGTGGTGTTTCTGTATCCATTCAAAGCTTAGTCTATCCTAATCTCATTCATAACAACCGGGTTTAAGGTTTGGTTATTAGCTTAATCTTTTGAGCTTATAATCCTTTGCCTTGAATCTTCACCATTCATTCTCAATACTACTACCTTCCCACTTCCCCAGTTAGCCAAAGCCAAGCATTGGAACCCCACAAAAGGCCTTGCAAAACAAGCAAACACAAAACCTTCCCAAACTGTGCAAAAGAGCATTCCTAAGCACGGCCGGGCAGAATATTGGCACGGTCCCCCCGTGCTGAAAGGCACGACCGTGCCACTTCAGTTCTTCATTTTCCAGCTTTCATTGTTGTGGGACCGAACTTTGGCACGGTTAGACCGTGCTACCAGGCACGACCGTGCCTCCCCTACCCGTGACATATACTTGGTTTCTTGCTTCCCTTTTTGGTGTGTGATTCTTTGGGCTCCTTTCCCTTGGGACATACACCATATTTGGTATCAGAGCCCAGGTTTCTCTTAGGCCTGGTACCTCCACTTCACTTCCATAAAACTTACACTCCTTTCCTTCTTCACCATCTAATTCTTCTACTACCTCAAAGATGACTTCTTCTAGTATGTCATTGGAAGAGAAGTTTGAATCCTTGATGAAGCAAAACGAGTTCCTTGCCAATCAGATTCGAGAAGACTCACAAAGAAATCGAGAATCTCAGGCACAGAATGAATATCTGAGGAAGCAGTTGGGTTCATTCCTGAAGCAGAAGCAAAGAATAAATGAGGAGATCGATGAAACTCGTCAATCTGAACCAAGAGTTCGTGAACAAGTTCAAAGTCATGATATTGATTCTTCAAGTGAAGAAGAAGAGCCTCGAATGGATAGAGGAGTGTCACGAAACCAGTCTAATAGCAATGACTTCAGAGTGGAACTTCCTGAGTTCGAAGGTAAACTAGATCCTGAAGAGTTTGTTGACTGGCTGAATACAGTTGAAAGAGTCTTTGAATACAAAGACATTCCTGATGATAAGAAGGTCAAACTGGTGGCTTTAAGACTCAGAAAGTATGCATCCTTGTGGTGGACTAATCTGAATGCCAAGAGAACTAGAGAACGAAAAGCAAAGATTGGTACTTGGGAAAAGATGAAGGCCAAGCTAAAGGCAAGGTTCCTTCCACCTACGTATGTCCAAGATTGTTACTCCCAGTTTCATAATCTTACTCAAGGTAACATGTCTGTTGAAGAATATACTCGAGAGTTTGAGAAACTGATGATTAAATGTGACATACAAGAGCCTGAAGAACAAACCATCGTTAGATACTTGGGTGGTCTTGAACCTAGGTATTCTAATGTGGTAGAACTACAAGCCTATACTTCCTTTGATGAGGTTTGTGTGTTAGCACACAAAGTGGAACAACAAAAGAGAATCAAACCATTCCAGAAACCTCAAGGTACCAAGCCTTTCCTACGGAACAAACCCTTTAACAAGGGGAGTTCCAATCCACCACCAAAGCCACAAACACCCTTTCCCTCTTATCCACAAAGAACCCCAGCTCCTCAAAAGGCTCTAGCACCCCCATTCCGACCTAACCCTAATCCAATGAGTAATCGAAGATGTTTCAAATGTCAAGGGCTTGGTCATATTGCATCTGAGTGTCCAAACAGGAAGGTAATCACCCTAGCTGAGTGGACCGCAGTTAAGGAGGATTTTGAAGAGGAGGAACGTGAGCCAGAAAGTGAACCAGAAGTTGAAGAATCTCAGGATGAGATTATTGAAGAAGCTGATGAAGGAAAACTCTTAGTCTTGAGAAGAGTTCTGAGTAATCAGAAGGGAGCTAAAGATGAACAGAGGGAGAATATCTTTCACACTCGATGTACCTCCCAAGGAAAGATATGTTCTCTGATTATCGATGAAGGCAGCTGTGCTAATGTGGTTTCTCTAAGCATGATTGAGAAACTCGGGCTACAAACCAAGACTCATCCACATCCATACAACATCCAGTGGTTAAACCAAAGCAAGGGAATTCAGGTGAACTCTCGTTGTTTGGTTTCCTTTTCCATTGGTAAAAATTATCAAGATGAGTTATGGTACGATGTAATTCCAATGGATGCATGTCATATTCTTTTGGGAAGACCTTGGTTGTATGATCGAAAGGTCATGCATAATGGACACTTGAATACCTATTCATTTTCCAAGGATAGTAAGAAAATCACCCTAGCCCCTTTATCCCCATCACAGCTCCACGAAATTCAGCCTCACAAAAAATCCAAGCATACTGATTGTTTGTTAACTGCGAGTGAACCAATTTTAAAGGCATCACAGCATGAGTTCAAGGCCTTTAAAGATTGGATATTGAATGTTCAAGAAGAACCCGAGTATGTACTACCTGCTCACCCCATAGCCAAAACACTCCTTGAAAATTTCTGTCATGTATTCCCTGAGGACATCCCAACGGGTTTACCTCCCAAAAGAGACATCCAACACCACATTGATCTTATCCCTGGTTCCATCCTACCAAACAAACCAGCCTATAGGATGAATCCAAAGGATACTAATGAGATTCAAAGACAAGTTGCAGAATTGCAGGAAAAGGGCTTGATTCGAGAGTCTTTGAGTCCATGTGCCGTTCCAGCCCTTCTGGTACCAAAGAAGGATGGAGCAATGAGAATGTTTGTTGATAGCAGAGCCATTAACAAGATTACAATCAAGTACAGGTATCCAATACCGAGACTTGAAGATATGCTCGATGAGTTATATGGCTCGAAGGTGTTCTCGAAGATTGATCTTCGAAGTGGCTACTACTAGATCAGAATTAGAGAAGGTGATGAATAGAAGACAGCCTTCAAAACCAAAGGTGGCCTTTACGAGTGGTTGGTAATGCCTTTTGGTCTTTCTAATGCACCCAGTACTTTCATGAGACTGATGAATCAGGTGTTTAGACCATACATTGGCAAGTTTGTAGTGGTTTACTTTGATGATATTCTGGTCTACTCTAAGAATGAGCATGAGCATCAAGATCATCTAACCCAGATTATGCTTGTTTTAGAGCGGGAGAAATTATATGGTAACCTTAAGAAATGTTCCTTCTTCACTCCTGAAGTTACCTTTCTTGGTTACATTGTTACTGAAGCTGGTATCAAAGTGGATGAGGGTAAGGTGGAGGCCATTCGGTCTTGGCCTATACCTAAGAGTATTCATGATGTTAGATCTTTTCATGATTTAGCTTCATTTTACAGGAGATTCATTCGTGGTTTCAGTACCATAATGGCTCCTATGACTGAAGTGATTAAAGGAACATCATTTGTGTGGACTACTAAAGCACAGTCAGCTTTTGAAGATATCAAGGCCAAGCTTACTTAGGCATCGGTCCTTGCACTCCCTTGCTTTAGTAAGATATTTGAAGTTGAATGTGATGCCTCCGGTGTAGGTATTGGTGGAGTTCTTGCACAAGAAGGTAAACCTCTAGCCTTCTTCAGTGAGAAGTTATGTGAGTCCAGAAGAAAATACTCCACTTATAATAAAGAGTTTTATGCTATTGTGAGGTGTTTAGAACATTGGAGTCATTATCTCATTGCTAGTGAGTTTATCTTGCATTCTGACCATGAAGCTTTGAAGTATATACAAGGGCAGCATAAATTAAACTCCAGGCATGCTAAGTGGGTTGAGTTTATGTAGTCATATCATTTCACTATCAAGCACAAGTCAGGTAAACTCAATCAGGGTGCCGATGCTCTATCTAGGAGGTATCTGTTGTTATTTCAGTTAGATGCTTACATACTTGGTTTTGAGCATCTAAAGGTTTTGTATGATGATGATGAGGACTTTGGGACATTATATGCTGATTGTTTGAAGCATCCCAAAGGAGATTTCCATGTCCAGGAGGGTTTTTTATTCAAGGGGACACGACTGTGTGTTCCAAAGTGCAGCACTCGAGAGCTACTGATTAGAGAAGTGCATGAAGGGTCATTAGCCGGGCATTATGGTGAGAACAAGACTGTTATGATGCTAAGAGAACATTACTTTTGGCTGGCTATGGAACGAGAAGTACAGGACATACTTAAGAGATGCGGTACATGTCAGATGGCAAAAAGCCATTCACTACCTCATGGTTTGTATACTCCCTTGCCAATTCCCATTTCACCAAAGGTAGATGTAAGTATGGACTTTATTCTTAGATTACCTAAGACGCAAAGAAACAACGACTCTATTTTTGTTGTTATTGATAGGTTTTCTAAGATGTCTCATTTCATTCCATGTAATAAGACTAATGATGCTACGCATATAGCTGAGTTGTATTTCAGGGAGGTAGCTAGACTGCATTGAATCCCGAGGTCAATTGTTTCTGACAGGGATACTAAGTTTTTAAGTCATTTCTGGGTCACCTTGTGGAAGAAGCTAGGTACTAAGTTGAAGTACAGTACCACCTGTCACCCACAGACTGACGGACAGACTGAGGTTACTAATCGAACTTTAGGGACTCTCCTAAGGGCTTTGATTAAACCTCACACAAGGGCTTGGGATTTGCTTTTACCCCATGTAGAGTTTGCTTATAACAGGACCCCAAGCAGGGCTACTGGTCATTCACCATTCAAGGTGGTCTATGGGATTGATCCCCTATGACCACTTGATCTCATTCCACGAGCCTTTGATCAGAAGCCACATCCAGATGCGGCTGCCAAGGTAGAACAGATCAAGAAGGTGCACGACTTGGTGAGAAGCAATGTCGAAAAGTCCAATGAAGCCTATCAAGCTCAAGCCAACAAGCATAGGAGAAAGATTGCATTTCAACCTGGAGACCTTGTATGGATCCACCTCAGAAAGGAGAGATTCCCCACCAGAAGGAAGAGCAAGCTCATGCCTCGAGCTGATGGTCCATTTGAGGTATTAGAACGTATTAATGATAATGCTTACAAGGTTGATTTTCCAGGTGATTATGGAGTGTCAGCCACATTCAATGTAGCTGATTTACAACCCTATCATGAAGACGAGTACCTTGCCGATTTGAGGATCAAATCTTCCCAATAAGGGGAGGATGATGCAGTCCCCACCACCAGTAACAATGAGGGGGATCCCCCAAGTCATCCAAGGTCCATTACTAGCTCCAAAGTTCAAGCCATGGTCCAGAAAGTCCAAGACATTCAAGGAGATACACACGGGTTGGACATCCTGAAATTACCCGATTTTGTGTATCTGATTTCCTAAGCCAAATGGTGGCTTATGTCCTTTATTTTTGCATTTTGGAGATCCTTAAGAAGTACCCTAACATATCCAAGCATTACATTTTGGTCACACACATGTTTAAGGGGAGATTCAAAGCCATTTCCAAAACCGGTCAGATTTGCTCCTAATCTGCGCGGCAAGCTGGTTAGGCCATCTAAACCATGTTTAACCTTAATCTCTTGGATGGGGGGGTTTATAGACATCCTAAACTTTTCCCCCATGTTTACAATCACAGTTATCACCACTTTTGTTAAGATTACATTCAGTCCCAAAAACCGGCTAAAACTGTTCCAAGGACCCGGTTTGACACCCGGTTTTATTTTGCCTTCTCCATTGGGTTTTCTCCTCTCCAACTGACATGGCATGTCCTACAAGGCTGGGCACACCTTCCAAAGAGTCCATGATGAGCTGCAACCTTGAAAAGAACAGCCAATGAGGAAGCAAAGACAAGAAATTGTGTTCTTGAATGCCATTGGCTAGCCGTAAAGCACTTCACCTTTTCAGCTTTGCTTTTGTGATTGGTTTGCTGAGATCTTCTCCAATCAGGCTTGGAAAGAGTTGTATAATGTAATCCAAGTCATTAGTATTGTTTTCCTTTTGATTTGGATGTAATTTGAAGAGCTTGATTGTACCGGTTATGCTAACCGGATTAGCTTAGTCCTAATACCCTTCCTACTTGCTAAGGAAAGGCTAGGTGTGTGCTTGGTTGGTTGTGTGCTTACTTGCTTGCCTTCCTCTGCTGAGTATATAAGCCCTCACTTTCCATTTTGTAGGACACAACTCATATTAAATCAAAGAAGAAGTTGAGAGCATTGCTTTCTTACTTTGCTAAACCTTGCTTGCTTATCCTTAATCTAGCCAATTAAGGTGGTGTTCAAGTCAAGTCTTAACCTTGATTAAGTGGTGTATTCTGTATCTTAATCAAGATTAAGGGCTCTAAGCTTATGAGTGGTGGTGTTTCTGTATCCATTCAAAGCTTAGTCTATCCTAATCTCATTCATAACAACCGGATTTAAGGTTTGGTTATTAGCTTAATCTTTTGAGCTTATAATCCTTTGCCTTGAATCTTCACCATTCATTCTCAATACTACTACCTTCCCACTTCCCCAGTTAGCCAAAGCCAAGCATTGGAACCCCACAAAAGGCCTTACAAAACAAGCAAACACAAAACCTTCCCAAACTGTGCAAAAGAGCATTCCTAAGCACAGCCGGGCAGAATATTGGCACGGTCCCCCCGTGCTGAAAGGCACGACCGTGCCACTTCAGTTCTTCATTTTCCAGCTTTCATTGTTGTGAGACCGAACTTTGGCACGGTTAGACCGTGCTACCAGGCACGACCGTGCCTCCCCTACCCGTGACATATACTTGGTTTCTTGCTTCCCTTTTTGGTGTGTGATTCTTTGGGCTACTTTCCCTTGAGACATACACCAGAACCCCTCTTTTTCCCCCCCTTCTTTGGCTAAGGAAAATAAAGACATTATTATGAATTTGTAAGGCTTGTTTGATGACTAAGTTGATTAGTTATCTATTAGCTTAGTCTATTACTAGCAAACAATTGAAAATGATTGTCTTGGAAATTGTTTTTCACTCTACCAAACAGCAAAAATAAAGTGCAAAGAAAATGATTTTCACCCTACCATCAACAGCAGAAAATGTAAGTGGAAAAATATTTTTCTTAGAAAATAATTTTCCTGAAAAATGATTTACCCCCTACCAAACGCACCCTTAGAGTAGATTTTAGGTTTCAGATTTTAAGCTTTTTTTCCCTTTCGATTCTCAGGGCCGTTCTTTAATCTTCAATTTCATGTATCTATTGTTTAATTTCGTTAACTAGGAGTGTAATTCATGATTTGAATCTGATAGAGTACTAATTTCGGGCATTTGAGTTTGCTAAATTGTACATGTTCCCCTGCCTCTGTGCTTACTTCTTGGGGCTTGAAGTCTCGGTAATGGCAATTCCACCATTTTTAATAAGTTTTGGAGCTATGTTCGGGTTGTCCCATACTAGATTTGAATCCTTTCCCCCTCTTTTGTTCTTTATTGTTTGTGTCCTATTCTCCTCTTCTTCTTGTAGGTTGATTTGTTTTGCCCAATTTCTTTGACTGATTAATGATATTTAAATATGAATCTGGGTGTTATTGAGTTTTATTTCTGAGCTTTCCATGTTCGGATTTAGTTTAGACAAAAGCCAATTACCTCTGTTGCTGATTCAATGCTGAGATTCCCCCTCTTCTGCTACTCTTACTCTGTTTTCTGTTTTGTTTTGGAAGATTCGATTATGTTATAGTTTTGATTCATGAACTTCAGCATTTTCTTATTAGTCCCTGTGGGTTTTTGATTTATGACCTTGTGCTGCTTAGTATTTTGTTTGAGCATTGTTCTAGTTTTCTGTTTGGTTTTGTTTTTGGTTTAACTTTTGTGACCTTAATCTTTTCCATCCTTCTTGTGGAGATGACCTCAAGTACTACAACGATAGGCATATACTTGCATCATTTAATTTACACTCGAAATTATCCAACAAGTTTTTGGCACCGTTGTCGGGGATGGCGGTTTTGAAATTAAGCCACTCACTTTTTAGTTAATCTTCGTCTTTATTGCACTTGGATTATCTCGTTTTTTTTATTAGTTGTTCCCCCCTATTTGGTCTTTTGTTTTGTTTCATTGAATTTGTTCGTATTTTGTAATTAGTTTGTTTTAGTTTTTCCCCTTTTCATTAAAAAAAATTTGAAAAAAAAATTGAAAAAATGCCACTTTTTAATTTTCCTCAGTTTGAGCATGAGCCTTTCTAGAGATATTTTTCGAGGCTCAATGATTACCGTGCTCAATCGACTCAAAGTTTTGAAAAATGGAAAATTTGTAAGGTTATTTATGTGGATCTAAATGCTGAATTTAGGAGTCATGTTAAGTCCATGTGTCTTGGCAGTTTTTGAGGCTTGCTGTCTAAAACTCCAGACGAGATTTGGGGCTTCTTTGAACACTTGGCTCAGGAAACCTGGGAGTTTCAGCAAGCTAAAGAAGCTCTTGTTCACTCTTCTTTAGATCCTTATGGCTATCATTTTTAACTTTACCATCAGGATCAATTTAGAGACCCATGTTTTCAACAAGCTTATGTGCCTCCAGTTTTATTCGATTATTGTCAATCTTCTAGTCATGAAATGCGTTCTTGTCCATTATCTGCTGGTATAGATGCACTAGAACATTATATTAAGGACATGATGGGGGAATTTTTTGCTATTCAATATAGGGAATGTTATAATGACTTGCTTGTGGCTGACCCTAATCTGGGATATCCTATGCCTAATGTTAGTACAGTTGACGATTTTGAGTCTTTTCCTCCTCAAGGCCCAATATACATGGTGATACACCTTTTCCTGATCTTAGGGAAGAGAAGGACACCACTATATGCCTATATGTTTCCCCTCTTGAGCCTGGCACACTGTTAAGCCAAAAATCAAGCATCGTTTTATTAATTATTTTGACTATATGTTACACATTGTTGCATCTAATTTACTTTATTTTATATATTTTTTCCAGGTTAGGCATTAACAAAATAAAAATGAGAAGACAAGATGTCGAAGCTCCGATTGTACACGATTTGCTGAAAAGACGGTCCAATAAATAATTTATGGAAAATATTATTTCCATAATTATTTAATTGGGTTAGGGTTTCAGGAGTTGAAGAAAACCTAGAAGTCTTGAGGGAGAAAAAGTCTTAGGAAGAAAGGGGGAAGGAACCCTAATTACTAACCCTAATCACACCTCTCCTTTCCTCCCTATATATCACCCCCATCACATCACCATAGAAGCCACGCAGCCACCTCCACCACGCCACCCCATCTTCTTCACCATCAACATTATCTTCACACCATCATCTTCTCATCATCCTCTCACGCAGCCACTTCCTCACTATCATCCTCTTCATCATCAATCATCAAAATCATCACCCTCCATCACGCTATATCAATGAACCCACTCAGCCTTCTTTCTCCAACATCATAATCTGCATCATCAACTTCACATCATCATCATAAGGCCTCACCTATTCTTCTTTCTATTTTTATTTTGATAATTTTTGTTTAGTTAATCATTAAACATGAAGTATTTAGTTAATTTGTGTAAATTTACTTTTAATATACGTGAGTAAATTTTTTTTGCTTAGTATAATCTTCTTGAAGTCATGCTAAATTAATTATTTTGAAACAAGTTTTATGCTTTAATGCCTAGTTGATTTATATTCATGATTCTTTAACGGTTAGCGTTTATTGTTTATGAAACTTGTGTTAAATCGATTAGAATACATGCTAGTTGATTAAACACAATTTTGATTGATAGGTTAGAAGATTATAACACGAAAAAGTTATAGTCTTTTAGGCTTAGGTATCACCCTAATTAATCATGGATGACTCAAACCCATCTCTTTTAATTAGGTAATCGCTTCAGATCTTTATTAAATCGATTTACTGGTAAATTGGTTACAAAGTATTAAATGATGTTTTTCTAATTCTTAATGCTCTAGTTTGATTAAATTCTTGTACTGGTGTAAGGGTTATCAAAACTAATAGAGTTTATATTAGGGATGGACCCAATTACACTAGAATCTAAGGAAAAATAGGGAAGAACCACTGGTAGATGTCTTCTACAGTATAACTCATGAATGAAACTAACTTGTGTGTTAATGATAAATATCAATTTGCATGGCGGATTGAGATTATACTAAATACTTTCCATAAATTTGACAACTTTTGATCATTATTTGTTGCTTAGAGTTAATTTGATTAGTTTGTTAACTTTTGTTCTATTTTTATTAGCTGCAATATAATTTCAATCGACCCCCCCAAAAGTATAGTCTTTTAGGAATGTCTAGGTAATTTTAGATAATTTAGATTTTGATTTTTGAAGTAGTTATAATTTTAGATTGATTTATATTCAGTTTTAGTATTTAATTACCGGCTTGTTAGAAATTAGACTAAAAATAGCTAATTTTGTTCTTTTTTGATTTTTATCAGTTCCTAGGGTTTATATAGTGTCCTAGTCTGCCCATATTTAATTTCATAATTTTTGGAAGTTATTTGATAATTTTTCAGAATTATTTTGTGAAATTATATGTGTAGGTTTTTAGGTTATTAATTCTGAAAATTTCGATTTTATTTGTTAAATCACGATTATTAGGTATTGTTAAGTCCATAAAATTGTGTCCTAGAATTAGGGTAATTTTCTTGATTATTTTCGTATTTATATTTTTGCAGATTATTTTATTTCTAATTTCAGATTTAATATTCTACATTGATATTCTGTGGTAATTTTCTGATTTGATTTTTCTGGAATTATTTGGGTACAATTGAGGGGTTATAAGCTTATATACCTGAAGAATAATATTTTAGGTTACTGTTTGACATTTTTAATATTTATTTTCTTATTATTATTTGCTGTTTTGAATGTTAATTAGAATTTCAGCTACTATTTTGATTTTATTTTTCTAGATTATTTAGGAAAGCTTTTTACTATGTTCTTTCCAGAATATAATCCAAAATATTTAGGAGCATAATTGGGTGTTTTTCCAGATTTTTATTCATTAGATTTTAATTATTTTAGAATTATTAAGATTAGATTTAATAAATTAGATTAGTAAAATCATTTAGGATTAAACTAGCCTTTTTTAAAACAATCTTTCCTCATGGATCGATCCCTACTTCTCTATGCTATAAAAAGTATTTAATAACCAAAGTAGTGGTTAAATTTGTAACTCTCGACAAGCTTTACAAATTTTGACGCCGTTGCCGGGGAAAGAAATTAAATTGCTAGTTTACTTCTATTTGATTTGCTACTTTTTATTTTGTTTTGTTTTAATTCTAGTATTCTAAACCTATTAATTTATTTATATTTTTTTAGATTTCTCGAAGTGTATGAAATTAAGGAGTGGCAAGGAAATTGGAGAGAACAAGGAACAAGCATTGAAAGCTGAAATCAAAGAGAGTCAGCCTGACCCAGTAAGTTTTAGGGGTAAAGAGGTAAGAATGTCAACTCTTCGAGAACTTGCTACCCCTAACTTAGAAACCCAACCAATGTCCATTACTTATGTTGTTTTAGATAAGCCATTGAAATTAAATTCAGGATTTATTAATTTATTATCTAAGTTTCATGGATCAGCTGGAGAGGATCCCTATAGACACATTAGTGAATTCCTTATTACTTGCTCTGCTATGGTGCCTGAAGGAATTCCTGAGGACCAAATTAGACTAAGGGCCTTTCCCTTTTCTTTGCTTGGTAATGCTAAGGACTGGTTATATTATATGTCTGCTGGATCTTTTTCTACATGGACTGCATTGCATAAATCATTTCTAGAAAAGTTTTTTCCTGCATCCCGTATTGGATCTATTAGGAAAGAAATATGTGGAATCAAACAAATAAATGGGGAAACCTTTTGTGAGTACTGGGAAAGATTTAATAAGTTATGTGCTAGTTGTTCCCAACATCAAATAACTGAACAACTATTAATTCAATATTTTTATGAGGGTTTGCTTCCTATGGATCGTAATATGGTTGATGCTGCTAGTGGGGGGCTCTGGTTAATAAAACCCCAGCTGATGCTAGAAATCTATTTAATTTAATGGCCCAAAACACTCAGCAATTTGGTACTAGGGACTCACAAGTTAAAAGGATAAATGAGATAGGTTCTAGTTCATCTCTAAAGAATCAGTTATCTCACATTACTGCTATGTTAAATAAGATTATTACTGGGGGTATTCAAAAAACAGTAATATGTGGTATTTGTTGTCTAGAGGGGTATTCTACTAATGCATGTCCTACTCTACAAGAAGGTAATGTTAATGCTCTTTACTCTAACCAAGATCAAAGGAGGTATGATCTCTATTCGAATACTTATAATGAAGGTTGGAGAGATCACCCTAACCTTAGGTATGGCCCTAAGCCTAATCCACTTGGTTTTGACCAACCCTCTCCTCAACCTTCTAACTAGGATAGGACCAACTTTCTACCAGAGCAAGTCCTCAAGAAGATGGATGATAGGTTCCAGATTTTGGAGACAACTCTTAAGCATGTTCAAGAGAAACAGACTGCAACTGATATCATAGTTAGCAACCTGCAGGCTCAAATGCAAAATAGGTTACCATCTCAACCTTACCCTAACCCTAAAGAGAATGTTAGTGCCATAACAATTAGGAGTGGGGAAGAGTTAAAAGAACCTAGGACGAGTAGAGAATTAGAACCTGAGTTAGAGATTAAAGGGGCTGTACCAAAGTTAGACACTAATTCTAATCAAACTACTAAGGAAATAGGAGAGAATCTTATAAACCAATTCCACCCTTTCCTAGTAGATTTAGAAACCCTACTTCTAAGGTGAATGAGGCTAACTAAGATATCTTAAAAACATTAGGGAAGGTAGAAATTAATATACCTCTCCTTGATGCCATTAAACAGGTGCCTCATTATGCTAAGTTCTTAAAAGAATTATACACTACCAAGAGGAAGCTCATTGGTAATGAGAAGATAAGTGTAGAGGAAAATGTGTCTACTGTTTTTCAAACAAAACTTCCCCCTAAGTGTAAAGACCCTGGTGTGTTTTCTGTTCCTTGCAAAATAGGAAGCCTTTGTTTTGACAAAGCTACGCTTGATTTAGGTGCCTCTATTAATGTTATGCCTAGATTCGTTTATGACAAACTGAACTTAGGCAAATTAAAGAAAACTGGTATAGTGATTCAATTAGCTGATAGGAGCAGTATTCACCCAGACGGAGTGTTAGAGGATATCTTAGTCCAAGTAAATGAACTTGTATTTCCTGCTGAGTTTTCTGTGATGAACATAGATGATGCATGTTATGATATTCCCATCTTACTTGGCAGACCATTTTTAAAAACAGGTAGAACTAAAATTGATGTGCATGAAGGAACATTAACTATGGAATTTGATGGTGAAATGATTAAATTTAATATTTTTGATGCCATGAGATTCCCTGCTGATGTGAATTATGTATATGCACTTGATGTTATTGATGAGTTGTCCCAAGATATTTATGACTTGTCCAATGAAGATGAATTTTTGACTGTGCTTACTAAGAGTCTTGATCATGCTGAGTTTCAAAAAGTGCCTTACCAGATTAATGCTGAATTATTGGAAGAGATCCAACTAGAGGATCCGGGAGTTTCATGAAGTCGAGTCAACGACTATAAACAAAGGCGCTGGTTGGGAGGCAACCCAGCGTTTTTAGGGAAGTATCCATTTAATTTTGCTTTTATTTTCATTATTTTCATCTTTTTACATGCATTAGGGACAATGCATGAATTAAGTATGGGGGGGTGCATCCTGCATTTAATTCATGCAGTTTTTATTCTAGAAAAAAAAAAAATTTCGTTTCTTATAAATAATGCATGATGTGAGTTTATGCTAGGCTTGCTTGTTTAGAAAAAATTTTTTGTTTTATTAGCTATTTTGCAGTTTATTCTTTTATAAGTGAAGACTTCTAGACATAATAGTTATCTTTTACAGAAGTTTGAGTTGATTCTCATACATCTTTTTAATGAGTAACTCTCTTGATTATCCATCTTATTTGATCATGTAATATATCCGATTTAAAGGTAATCAAATGACTTGACCTATCTCCTAGACTATTGAATTGGTTGAATAATTCATTAAAATTGTGATTTTACTTGTCTATTTTTCATCTATGAAAAAGAAATAAAAGAGAAAAGAGAAAAGAGAAAAGAGAAAAGAGAGTCAAAGTTAGGAATGACAAGTACTCCTTTGAGGCATGCGCTACTGGCTGTTATCCTTTGAGGCAATACTGCCACTGGAAAGCTTGCTTCCCATACCAGTGAGCCAATAAAATGAAGAAATAATAAGATGAGAATGAATTATTTACTCCAGCACCTCTATTCGGGTGAGTGAGAGACAGGGAGTGTTTAATTTTTAAGACCCTATATGGGCCTCGAATATGTGCGCAAGTGGAGTTTAAACAAAAGAAGAAGAGGAAAATAGATACAAGGCAAGTTTAGGATCAAATTTAATGAAGTTATTCTACCTAGTTTAATTATCTCTATAACTAGACCATGCCTAAATTTTTTCATCTTAAATTCTTTCTCGACCTCTTGATTGGTGTAGGCATAATAAAAAAAAAAAAGAAAAGAGATGGACAATTATTGATCTTGTTACTTCATTATGAAAATGTTGTGAGACTGATGAATAAACTCTCTAAGAATAGTTGGATGTTTAGCATGTATTCACTTATTGAAGAAGAAACTAATTAATTCAATAACACTATTTTTCTTAAGCAAGCCCTGACCTAGTATGAATATCATAAATATGCATGATTTTATAAGAAAAGAAAGGGTAAGTTTTAGGTCGAGTCTAAGATTTCTTTGCACGAGGACGTCCAAAGTCTAAGTGTGGGGGAATTTGTTAAGCCAAAAATCAAGCATCGTTTTATTAATTATTTTGACTATATGTTACACATTATTGCATCTAATTTACTTTATTTTATATATTTTTTTCCAGGTTAGGCATTAATAAAATAAAAATGAGAAGACGAGATGTCGAAGCTCCGATTGTACACGATTTGCTGAAAAGACGGTCCAATAAATAACTTATAGAAAATATTATTTCCATAATTATTTAATTGGGCTAGGGTTTCAGGAGTTGAAGAAAACCTAGAAATCTTGAGGGAGAAAAAGTCTTAGGAAGAAAGGGGGAAGGAACCCTAATTACTAACCCTAATCACACCTCTCCTTTCCTCCCTATATATCACCCCCATCACATCACCATAGGAACCACGCAGCCACCTCCACCATGCCACCCCATCTTCTTCACCATCAACATTATCTTCACACCATCATCTTCTCATCATCCTCTCACGCAACCACTTCCTCACTATCATCCACTTCATCATCAATCATCAAAATCATCACCCTCCATCACGCTATATCAATGAACCCACTCAGCCTTCTTTCTCCAACATCATAGTCTGCATCATCAACTTCACATCATCATCATCAGGCCTCACCTATTCTTTTTCCTATTTTTATTTTGATAATTTTTGTTTAGTTAATCATTAAACATGAAATATTTAGTTAATTTGTGTAAATTTACTTTTAATATGAGTGAGTAATTTTTTTGCTTAGTATAATCTTCTTGAAGCCATGCTAAATTAATTATTTTGAAACAAGTTTTATGCTTTAATGCTTAGTTGATTTATATTCATGATTCTTTAGCGATTAGCGTTTATTGTTTATGAAACTTGTGTTAAATCGATTAGAATTCATGCTAGTTGATTAAATACAATTTCGATTGATAGTTTAGAAGATTATAATACGTAAAAGTTATAGTCTTTTAGACTTAGGTATCACCCTAATTAATCATGGATGGCTAAAACCCATCTCTTTTAGTTAGGTAATCGCTTTAGATCTTTGTTAAATCGATTTGCTGGTAAATTGGTTACAAAGTGTTAAATAATGTTTTTTTAATTCTTAATGCTCTAATTTGATTAAATTCTTGTGCTGGTGTATGGGTTATCAAAACTAGTAGGGTTTATATTAGGGCTGGACCTGATTAAACTAGAATCTAAGGAAAAACAGGGAAAAATCGCAGGTGGATGTCTTCTACCGTTTAACTCATAAATGAAACTAACTCGTGTGTTAATGATAAATATTAATTTGCATGGCGGATTGAGATTATACTAAGTACTTTTCATAAATTTGACAACTTTTGATCATTATTTGTTGCTTAGAGTTAATTTGATTAGTTTGTTAACTTTTGTTCTATTTTTATTAGCTGCAATATAATTTCAATCGACCCCCCCAAAAAGTATAGTCTTTTAGGAGTGTCTAGGTAATTTTAGATAATTTAGATTTTGATTTTTGGAGTAGTTATAATTTTAGATTGATTTATATTCAGTTTTAGTATTTAATTGCCGGTTTGTTAGAAATTAGATTAAAAATAGTTAATTTTGTTCTTTTTCTATTTTTATCAGTTCCTAGGGTTTATATAGTGTCCTAGTCTGCCCATATTTAATTTCATAATTTTCGGAAGTTATTTGATAATTTTTCAGAATTATTTTGTGAAATTAATGTGTGCAGGTTTTTAGGTTATTAATTCTGAAAATTTCGATTTTATTTGTTAAATCACGATTATTAGGTATTGTTAAGTCCAGAAAATTGTGTCCTAGAATTAGGGTAATTTTCTTGATTATTTTCGTATTTATATTTATGCAGATTATTTTATCTCTAATTTCAGATTTAATATTGTGCATTGATATTCTGTGGTAATTTTCTGATTTGATTAATCTGGAATTATTTGGGTACAATTGAGGGGTTATAAGCTTATATACCTGAAGAATAATATTTTATGTTACTGTTTGACATTTTTAATATTTATTTTCTGATTATTATTTGCTATTTTGAATTTTAATTAGAATTTCAGCTACTATTTTGATTTTATTTTTCTAGATTATTTAAGAAAGCTTTTTACTGTTTTCTTTCCAGAATATAATCCAAAATATTTAGGAGCATAATTGGGTGTTTTTCCAGATTTTTATTCATTAGATTTTAATTATTTTAGAATTATTAAAATTAGATTTAATAAATTAGATTAGTAAAATTATTTAGGATTAAGCTAGCCTTTTTTAAAACAATCATTCCTCGTGGATCGATTCCTACTTCCCTATGCTATAAAAAGTATTTAATAACCGAAGTAGTGGTTAAATTTGTAGCTCTCGACAAGCTTTACAAATTTTGGCGCCGTTGTCGGGGAAAGAAATTAAATTGCTAGTTTACTTCTATTTGATTTGCTACTTTTTATTTTGTTTTGTTTTAATTCTAGTATTCTAAACCTATTGATTTATTTATATTTTTTTAGAGCTCCCGAAGTGTATGAAATTAAGGAGTGGTAAGGAAATTGGAGAGAACAAGGAACAAGCATTGAAAGCTGAAATCAAAGAGAGTCAGCCTGACTCAGTAAGTTTCAGGGGTAAAGAGGTAAGAATGTCAACTCTTCGAGAACTTGCTACCTCTGACTTAGAAATCCAACCAATGTCCATTACTTATGCTGTTTTAGATAAGCCATTGAAATTAAATTCAGTATTTATTAATTTATTACCTAAGTTTCATGGATTAGCTGGAGAGAATCCCTATAGACACATTAGTGAATTCCTTATTACTTGCTCTGCTATGGTGCCTGAAGGAATTCCTGATGACCGAATTAGACTAAGGGCCTTTCTTTTTTCTTTGCTCGGTAATGCTAAGGACTGGTTATATTATATGCCTGCTGGATCTTTTTCTACATGGACTGTATTGCATAAATCATTTCTAGAAAAGTTTTTTCCTGCATCCCGTGTTGGATCTATTAGGAAAGAAATATATGGAATCAAACAAATGAATGGGGAAACCTTTTGTGAGTACTGGGAAAGATTTAATAAGTTATGTGCTAGTTGTCCCCAACATCAAATAACTGAACAACTATTGATTCAATATTTTTATGAGGGTTTGCTTCCTATGGATCGTAATATGGTTGATGCTGCTATTGGGGGGGCTCTGGTTAATAAAACTCCAGCTGATGCTAGAAATCCATTTAATGTAATGGCCCAAACACTCAGCAGTTTGGTACTAGGGACTCACAAGTTAAAAGGACAAATGAGATAGGTTCTAGTTCATCTCTAAAGAATCAGTTATCTCACATTACTGCTATGTAAATAAGATTATTACTGGGGGTATTCAAAAAGCAGTAATATGTGATATTTGTTGTCTAGAGGGGCATTCTACTAATGCATATCCTACTCTACAAGAAGGTAATGTTAATACTCTTTACTCTAACCAAGATCAAAGGAGGTATGATCTCTATTCGAATACTTATAATGAAGGTTGGAGAGACCACCCTAACCTTAGGTATGGCCCTAAGCCTAATCTACCTGGTTTTGACCAACCCTCTCATCAACCTTCTAACCAGGATAGGACCAACTTTCTACTAGAACAAGTCCTCAAAAAGATGGATGATAGGCTCCAGATTTTGGAGACAACTCTTAAGCAGGTTCAAGAGAAACTGACTGCAACTGATATCATAGTTAATAACCTGCAGGCTCAAATGCAAAATAGGATACCATCCCAGCCTTACCCTAACCCTAAAGAGAATGTTAGTGTCATAACAATTAGGAGTAGGGAAGAGTTAAAAGAACCTAGGAAGAGTAGAGAATTAGAACCTGAGTTAGAGATTAAAGGGGCTGTACCAAAGTTAGACACTAATTCTAATCAAACTACTAAGGAAATAGGAGAGAAGAAAAGAGAACCTTATAAACCAATTCCACCCTTTCCTAGTAGATTTAGAAACGCTACTTCTAAGATGAATGAGGCTAACCAAGAGATCTTAGAGACATTAAGGAAGGTAGAAATTAATATACCTCTCCTGGATGCCATTAAACAGGTGCCTCATTATGCTAAGTTCTTAAAAGAATTATGCACTACCAAGAGGAAGCTCATTGGTAATGAGAAGATAAGTGTAGGGGAAAATGTGTCTGCTGTTTTTCAAAGAAAACTTCCCCCTAAGTGTAAAGACCCTGGTGTGTTTTCTGTTCCTTGCAAAATAGGAAACCTTTACTTTGATAAAGCTATGCTTGATTTAGGTGCCTCTATTAATGTTGTGCCTAGATCCGTTTATAACAAACTGAACCTAGGCAAATTAAAAAAAACTGGTATAATGATTCAATTAGCTGATAGGAGCAGTATTCACCCAGACGGAGTGTTAGAGGATATCTTAGTCCAAGTAAATGAACTTGTATTTTCTGCTGATTTTTATGTGATGAACATGGGTGATGCATGTCATGATATTCCCATCTTACTTGGCAGACCATTTTTGAAAACAGCTAGAAATAAAATTGATGTGCATGAAGGCACATTAACTATGGAATTTGATGGTGAAATGATTAAATTTAATATTTTTGATACCATGAGATCCCCTGCTGATGTGAATTACGTATGTACACTTGATGTTATTGATGAGTTGCCCCAAAATATTTATGACTTGTCCAACAAAGATGAATTTTTGACTGTGCTTACTAAGAGTCTTGATCATGCTGAGTTTCAAAAAGTGCCTTACCAGATTAATGTTGAATTATTGGAAGAGATCCAACTAGAGGATCCAGGAGTTTCATGAAGTCGAGCCAACGACTATAAACAAAGGCGCTGGTTGGGAGGCAACCCAACATTTTTCAGGAAATATCCATTTAATTTTGCTTTTATTTTCATTATTTTCATCTTTTTGCATGCATTAGGGACAATGCATGAATTAAGTGTGTGGGGGTGCATCCTGTATTTAATTCCTGCAGTTTTTATTCTAGAAAAAAATTTTTTTCTTTTCTTATAAATAATGCATGATGTGAGTTTATACTAGGCTTGCTTGTTTAAAATTTTTTTTTTATTTTATTAGCTATTTTGCAGTTTATTCTTTTATAAGTGAAGACTTCTAGGCATAATAGTTATCCTTTACAGAAGTTTGAGTTGATTCTCATACATCTTTTCAATGAGTAACTCTCTTGATTATCCATCTTATTTGATCATGTAATATATCCGATTCAAAGGTAATCAAATGACTTGACCTATCTCCTAGACTATTGAATTGGTTGAATAATTCATTAAAATTGTGATTTTACTTGTCTATTTTTCATCTATGAAAAAGAAATAAAAGAGAAAAGAGAGTCAAAGTTAGGAATGACAAGTACCCCTTTGAGGCATGCGCTACTGGGTGTTACCGTTTGAGGCAATACTGCCACTGGAAAGCTTACTTCCCATACCAGTGAGCCAATAAAATGAAGAAATAATAAGATGAGAATGAATTATTTACTCCAGCACCTCTATTCAGGTGAGTGAGAGACAGGGAGTGTTTAATTTCTAAGATCCTATATGGGCCTCGAATATGTGCGCAAGTGGAGTTTGAACAAAAGAAGAAGAGGAAAATAGATACAAGGCAAGTTTAGGATCAAATTTAATGAAGTTATTCTACTTAATTTAATTATCTCTATAACCAGACCATGCCCAAATTTTTTCATCTTAAATTCTTTCTCGACCTCTTGATTGGTGTATGCATAATCAAAAAAAAAAAAGAAAAGAGATGGACAATTATTGATCTTGTTACTTCATTATGAAAATGTTGTGAGACTGATGAATAAACTCTCTAAGGATAGTTGGATGTTTAGCATGTATTCACTTATTGAAGGAGAAACTAATTAATTCAATAACACTGCTTTTCTTAAGCAAGCCCTGACCTAGTATGAATATCATAAATATGCATGATTTTATAAGAAAAGAAAGGGTAAGTTTTAGGCCGAATCTAAGATTTCTTTGCACGAGGACGTCCAAAGTCTAAGTGTGGGGGAATTTGTTAAGCCAAAAATCAAGCATCGTTTTATTAATTATTTTGACTATATGTTACACATTATTGCATCTAATTTACTTTATTTTATATATTTTTTCCAGGTTAGGCATTAATAAAATAAAAATGAGAAGACGAGATGTCGAAGCTCCGATTGTACACGATTTGCTGAAAAGACGGTCCAATAAATAATTTATGGAAAATATTATTTCCATAATTATTTAATTGGGCTAGGGTTTCAGGAGTTGAAGAAAACCTAGAAGTCTTAGGAAGAAAGGGGGAAGGAACCCTAATTACTAACCCTAATCACACCTCTCCTTTCCTCCCTATATATCACCCCCATCACATCACCATAAGAGCCACGCAGCCACCTCCACCACGCCACCCCATCTTCTTCACCATCAACATTATCTTCACACCATCATCTTCTCATCATCCTCTCATGCAGCCACTTCCTCACTATCATCCTCTTCATCATCAATCATCAAAATCATCACCCTCCATCATGCTATATCAATGAACCCACTCAGCCTTCTTTCTCCAACATCATAATCTGTATCATCAACTTCACATCATCATCATAAGGCCTCACCTATTCTTTTTTCTATTTTTATTTTGATAATTTTTGTTTAGTTAATCATTAAACATGAAATATTTAGTTAATTTGTGTAAATTTACTTTTAATATGAGTGAGTAATTTTTTTGCTTAGTATAATCTTCTTGAAGCCATGCTAAATTAATTATTTTGAAAGAAGTTTTATGCTTTAATGTCTAGTTGATTTATATTCATGATTCTTTAGCGATTAGCGTTTATTGTCTATGAAACTTGTGTTAAATCGATTAGAATGCATGCTAGTTGATTAAATACAATTTTGATTGATAGTTTAGAAGATTATAATACGTAAAAGTTATAGTCTTTTAGGCTTAGGTATCATCATAATTAATCATGGATGGCTCAAACCCATTTTTTTAATTAGGTAATCGCTTTAGATCTTTGTTAAATCGATTTGCTGGTAAATTGGTTACAAAGTATTAAATGATATTTTTCTAATTCTTAATGCTCTAATTTGATTAAATTCTTACACTGGTGTAAGGGTTATCAAAACTAGTAGGGTTTATATTAGGGCTGGAACTAATTAAACTAGAATCTAAGGAAAAACAGGGAAGAACCGCTAGTGGATGTCTTCTACAGTTTAACTCATGAATGAAACTAACTTGTGTGTTAATGATAAATATTAATTTGCATGGCGGATTGAGATTATACTAAGTACTTTTCATAAATTTGACAACTTTTGATCATTATTTGTTGCTTAGAGTTAATTTGATTAGTTTGTTAACTTTTGTTCTATTTTTATTAGCTGCAATATAATTTCAATCGACCCCCCCCAAAAGTATACTCTTTTAGGAGTGTTTAGGTAATTTTAGATAATTTAGATTTTGATTTTTGGAGTAGTTATAATTTTAGATTGATTTATATTCAGTTTTAGTATTTAATTAGCAGTTTGTTAGAAATTAGACTAAAAATAGTTAATTTTATTCTTTTTCTAATTTTATCAGTTCCTAGGGTTTATATAGTGTCCTAGTCTGCCCATATTTAATTTCATAATTTTTGGAAGTTATTTGATAATTTTTCAGAATTATTTTGTGAAATTGATGTGTGCAGGTTTTTAGGTTATTAATTCTGAAAATTTCGATTTTATTTGTTAAATCACGATTATTAGGTATTGTTAAGTCCAGAAAATTGTGTCCTAGAATTAGGGTAATTTTCTTGATTATTTTCGTATTTATATTTATGCAGATTATTTTATTTCTAATTTTAGATTTAATATTCTGCATTGATATTCTATGGTAATTTTCTGATTTGATTTTTCTGGAATTATTTGGGTACAATTGAGGGGTTATAAGCTTATATACCTGAAGAATAATATTTTAGGTTACTGTTTGACATTTGTAATATTTATTTTCTGATTATTATTTGCTGTTTTGAATTTTAATTAGAATTTCAGCTACTATTCTGATTTTATTTTTCTAGATTATGTAGGAAAGCTTTTTACTGTTTTCTTTCCAGAATATAGTCCAAAATATTTAGGAGCATAATTGGGTGTTTTTTTAGATTTTTATTCATTAGATTTTAATTATTTTAGAATTATTAGGATTAGATTTAATAAATTGGATTAGTAAAATCATTTAGGATTAAGCTAGCCTTTTTTAAGACAATCTTTCCTCGTGGATCGATCCCTACTTCCCTATGCTATAAAAAGTATTTAATAACCAAAGTAGTGGTTAAATTTGTAGCTCTCGACAAGCTTTACAAATTTTGGCGCCGTTGCCGGGGAAAGAAATTAAATTGCTAGTTTACTTCTATTTGATTTGCTACTTTTTATTTTGTTTTGTTTTAATTCTAGTATTCTAAACCTATTAATTTATTTATATTTTTTTAGATTTCCCGAAGTGTATGAAATTAAGGAGTGGTAAGGAAATTGGAGAGAACAAGGAACAAGCATTGAAAGCTGAAATCAAAGAGAGTCAGCCTGACCCAGTAAGTTTTAGGGGTAAAGAGGTAAGAATGTCAACTCTTCGAGAACTTGCTACCCCTAACTTAGAAACCCAACCAATGTCCATTACTTATGCTGTTTTAGATAAGCCATTGAAATTAAATTCAAGATTTATTAATTTATTACCTAAGTTTCATGGATTAGCTGGAGAGAATCCCTATAGACACATTAGTGAATTCCTTATTACTTGCTCTGCTATGGTGCCTGAAGGAATTCCTGAGGACCAAATTAGACTAAGGGTCTTTCTTTTTCTTTGCTGGTAATGCTAAGGACTGGTTATATTATATGCCTGCTGGATCTTTTTCTACATGGACTGCATTGCATAAATCATTTCTAGAAAAGTTTTTTCCTGCATCCCGTATTGGATCTATTAGGAAAGAAATATGTGGAATCAAACAAATGAATGGGGAAACCTTTTGTGAGTACTGGGAAAGATTTAATAAGTTATGTGCTAGTTGTCCCCAACATCAAATAACTGAACAACTATTGATTTAATATTTTTATGTGGGTTTACTTCCTATGGATCGTAATATGGTTGATGCTGCTAGTGGGGGGGGGGCTCTGGTTAATAAAACCCCAGCTGATGCTAGAAATCGATTTAATGTAATGGCCCAAAACACTCAGCAGTTTGGTACTAGGGACTCACAAGTTAAAAGGATAAATGAGATAGGTTCCAGTTCATCTCTAAAGAATCAGTTATCTCACATTACTGCTATGTTAAATAAGATTATTACTGGGGGTATTCAAAAAGCAGTAATATATGGTATTTGTTGTCTAGAGAGGCATTCTACTAATGCATGTCCTACTCTACAAGAAGGTAATGTTAATGCTCTTTACTCTAACCAAGATCAAAGGAGGTATGATCCCTATTCGAATACTTATAATGAAGGATGGAGAGACCACCCTAACCTTAGGTATGGCCCTAAGCCTAATCCACCTGGTTTGACCAACCCTCTCATCAACCTTCTAACCAGGATAGGACCAACTTTCTACTAGAACAAGTCCTCAAGAAGATGGATGATAGGTTCTAGATTTTGGAGACAACTCTTAAGCAGGTTCAAGAGAAACAGACTGCAACTGATATCATAGTTAGCAACCTGCAGGCTCAAATGCAAAATAGGTTACCATCTCAGCCTTACCCTAACCCTAAAGAGAATGTTAGTGCCATAACAATTAGGAGTGGGGAAGAGTTAAAAGAACCTAGGAAGAGTAGAGAATTAGAACCTGAGTTAGAGATTAAAGGGGCTGTACCAAAGTTAGACACTAATTCTAATCAAACTACTAAGGAAATAGGAGAGAAGAAAAGAGAACCTTATAAACCAATTCCACCCTTTCCTAGTAGATTTAGAAACCCTACTTCTAAGGTGAATGAGGCTAACCAAGAGATCTTAGAGACATTAAGGAAGGTAGAAATTAATATACCTCTCCTTGATGCCATTAAACAGGCGCCTCATTATGCTAAGTTCTTAAAAGAATTATGCACTACCAAGAGGAAGCTCATTGGTAATGAGAAAATAAGTGTAGCGGAAAATGTGTCTACTGTTTTTCAAAGAAAACTTCCCCCTAAGTGTAAAGACCCTGGTGTGTTTTCTGTTCCTTGTAAAAATAGGAAACCTTTGCCTTGACAAAGCTATGCTTGATTTAGGTGCCTCTAGTAATGTTATGCCTAGATCCGTTTATGACAAACTGAACTTAGGCAAATTAAAGAAAACTGGTATAGTAATTCAATTAGCTGATAGGAGCAGTATTCAACCAGACGGAGTGCTAGAGGATATCTTAGTCCAAGTAAATGAACTTGTATTTCCTGCTGATTTTTATGTGATAGACATGGGTGATGCATGTCATGATATTCCCATCTTACTTGGCAGATCATTTTTGAAAACAGGTAGAACTAAAATTGATGTGCATGAAGGAACATTAACTATGGAATTTGATGGTGAAATGATTAAATTTAATATTTTTGATTCCATGAGATTCCCTGCTGATGTGAATTACGTATGTGCACTTGATGTTATTGATGAGTTGCCCAAAAATATTTATGACTTGTCCAACAAAGATGAATTTTTGACTGTGCTTACTAAGAGTCTTGATCATGCTGAGTTTCAAAAAGTGCCTTACCAGATTAATGCTAAATTATTGGAAGAGATCCAACTAGAGGATCCAGGAGTTTCATGAAGTCGAGCCAACGACTATAAACAAAGGCGCTGGTTGGGAGGCAACCCAACGTTTTTAGGAAAGTATCCATTTAATTTTGCTTTTATTTTCATTATTTTCATCTTTTTTCATGCATTAGGGACAATGCATGAATTAAGTGTGGGGGGTGCATCCTGCATTTAATTCCTGCAATTTTTATTCTAGAAAAAAAAATTTTTCTTTTCTTATAAATAATGCATGATGTGAGTTTATGCTAGGCTTGCTTGTTTAGAAAAATTTTTTTGTTTTGTTAGCTATTTTGTAGTTTATTCTTTTATAAGTGAAGACTTCTAGGTATAATAGTTATCTTTTATATAAGTTTGAGTTGATTCTCATACATCTTTTTAATGAGTAACTCTCTTGATTATCCATCTTATTTGATCATGTAATATATCCGATTCAAAGGTAATCAAATGACTTGACCTATCTCCTAGACTATTGAATTGGTTGAATAATTCATTAAAATTGTGATTTTACTTGTCTATTTTTCATCTATGAAAAAGAAATAAAAGAGAAAAGAGAGTCAAAGTTAGGAATGACAAGTACCCCTTTGAGGCATGCGCTACTGGGTGTTACCCTTTGAGGCAATACTGCCACTGGAAAGCTTACTTCCCATACCAGTGAGCCAATAAAATGAAGAAATAATAAGATGAGAATGAATTATTTACTCCAGCACCTCTATTCAGGTGAGTGAGAGACAGGGAGTGTTTAATTTCTAAGATCCTATATGGGCCTCGAATATGTGCGCAAGTGGAGTTTGAACAAAAGAAGAAGAGGAAAATAGATACAAGGCAAGTTTAGGATCAAATTTAATGAAGTTATTCTACTTAATTTAATTATCTCTATAACCAGACCATGCCCAAATTTTTTCATCTTAAATTCTTTCTCGACCTCTTGATTGGTGTATGCATAATCAAAAAAAAAAAAAGAGATGGACAATTATTGATCTTGTTACTTCATTATGAAAATGTTGTGAGACTGATGAATAAACTCTCTAAGGATAGTTGGATGTTTAGCATGTATTCACTTATTAAAGGAGAAACTAATTAATTCAATAACACTGCTTTTCTTAAGCAAGCCCTGACTTAGTATGAATATCATAAATATGCATGATTTTATAAGAAAAGAAAGGGTAAGTTTTAGGCCGAATCTAAGATTTCTTTGCGCGAGGACGTCCAAAGTCTAAGTGTGGGGGAATTTGTTAAGCCAAAAATCAAGCATCGTTTTATTAATTATTTTGACTATATGTTACACATTATTGCATCTAATTTACTTTATTTTATATATTTTTTCCAGGTTAGGCATTAATAAAATAAAAATGAGAAGACGAGATGTCGAAACTCCGATTGTACACGATTTGCTGAAAAGACGGTCCAATAAATAACTTATGGAAAATATTATTTCCATAATTATTTAATTGCGCCAGGGTTTCAGGAGTTGAAGAAAACCTAGAAATCTTGAGGGAGAAGAAGTCCTAGGAAGAACGGGGGAAGGAACCCTAATTACTAACCCTAATCACACCTCTCCTTTCCTCCCTATATATCACCCCCATCACATCACCATAGGAGCCACGCAGCCACCTCCACCACGCCACCTCATCTTCTTCACCATCAACATTATCTTCACACCATCATCTTCTCATCATCCTCTCACGCAGCCACTTCCTCACTATCATCCTCTTCATCATCAATCATCAAAATCATCACCCTCCATCATGCTATATCAATGAACCCACTCAGCCTTCTTTCTCCAACATCATAATCTGCATCATCAACTTCACATCATCATCATCAGGCCTCACCTATTCTTTTTTCTATTTTTATTTTGATAATTTTTGTTTAGTTAATCATTAAACATGAAGTATTTAGTTCATTTGTGTAAATTTATTTTTAATATGAGTGAGTAATTTTTTTGCTCAGTACAATCTTCTTGAAGCCATGCTAAATTAATTATTTTGAAACAAGTTTTATGCTTTAATGCCTAGTTGATTTATATTCATGATTCTTTAGCGATTAGCGTTTATTGTTTATGAAACTTGTGTTAAATCGATTAGAATGCATGCTAGTTGATTAAATACAATTTTGATTGATAGTTTAGAAAATTATAATACGTAAAAGTGATAGTCTTTTAGGTTTAGGTATCACCCTAATTAATCATGGATGGCTCAAACCCATCTCTTTTAATTAGGTAATCGCTTTAGATCTTTGTTAAATCGATTTGCTGGTAAATTGGTTACAAAGTGTTAAATAATATTTTTCTAATTCTTAATGCTCTAGTTTGATTAAATTCTTGCGCTGGTATAAGGGTTATCAAAACTAGTAGCGTTTATATTAGTGCTGGACCTAATTAAACTAGAATCTAAGGAAAAACAGGGAAGAACCGCTGGTGGATATCTTCTACAGTTTAACTCATGAATGAAACTAACTTGTGTGTTAATGATAAATATTAATTTGCATGGCGGATTGAGATTATACTAAGTACTTTTCATAAATTTGACAACTTTTGATCATAATTTGTTGCTTAGAGTTAATTTGATTAGTTTGTTAACTTTTGTTCTATTTTTATTAGCTGCAATATAATTTCAATCGACCCCCCCAAAAGTATAGTCTTTTAGGAGTGTCTAGGTAATTTTAGATAATTTAGATTTTGATTTTTGGATTAGTTATAATTTTAGATTGATTTATATTCAGTTTTAGTATTTAATTAGCAGTTTGTTAGAAATTGGACTAAAAATAGTTAATTTTGTTCTTTTTCGATTTTTATCAGTTCTTAGGGTTTATATAGTGTCCTAGTCTACCCATATTTAATTTCATAATTTTTGGAAGTTATTTGATAATTTTTCAGAATTATTTTGTGAAATTGATGTGTGCAGGTTTTTAGGTTATTAATTCTGAAAATTTCGATTTTATTTGTTAAATCACGATTATTAGGTATTGTTAGGTCCAGAAAATTGTGTCCTAGAATTAGGGTAATTTTTTTGATTATTTTCATGTTTGTATTTATGCAGATTATTTTATTTCTAATTTCAGATTTAATATTCTGCACTGATATTCTGTGGTAATTTTTGATTTGATTTTTCTGGAATTATTTGGGTACAATTGAGGGGTTATAAGCTTGTATAACTGAAGAATAATATTTTAGGTTACTGTTTGACATTTTTAATATTTATTTTCTGATTATTATTTGCTATTTTGAATTTTAATTAGAATTTCAGCTACTATTCTGATTTTATTTTTCTAGATTATTTAGGAAAGCTTTTTACTGTTTTCTTTCCAGAATATAATCCAAAATATTTAGGAGCATAATTGGGTGTTTTTCCAGATTTTTATTCATTAGATTTTAATTATTTTAAAATTATTAAGATTAGATTTAATAAATTGGATTAGTAAAATCATTTAGGATTAAGGTAGCCTTTTTAAAACAATCTTTCCTCGTAGATCGATCCCTACTTTCCTATGCTATAAAAAGTATTTAATAACTGAAGTAGTGGTTAAATTTGTAGCTCTCGACAAGCTTACACACACCTAGGGACATCACTAAAGATGTCTTGATTCTTCCCAACCCACCTAATCCCTTAACCCTGTATTGCAAGTTTGAGGAGGGTGAGAGACTTAAGGGTGATGTTAGTTGTGAAGAGCATGATGCATTTAGTGATCTAGAGGACCACATTGAGGAGGAACATTCAGGGGAGTATCTTGTTAAGGCCTTTGAGGAGGATAAGGTTGTGTTTATCTCTTCTACCTCTGGGTTAGTGGATTCCACTTCACCCCTGTCAATCGAGTTAGTTCCTACCTCCTGTGTCTTATCCCCATCCAGCCCCTTCATTAGTGACCGTCTCTCTAAATCCTCTAAGTTGGAATTTTTAGAGTTTGAGACCTTTATGACTGAAGATTATGATTTGACCAGACTCCTAAGTATACTGAGATTAGTAGACTTGAGGATCTAAGTCCCACAATTTTGCCTAGATAGCTCTTTTATGATAATAAAATGCCTAGGGTTGATGGCCCTTTTGTTGGTTGATTATGAGTATGTATGTCTTTTTGATGTTTGGGTCCAAAATTTTAACAAGGTAAAGCGGGCCCTTACTTGTGTTAACTTGATCGTATGTTTGATATGGAACATACTTTACAATGCTTATTATCTGCTTCTATTTGAAAGTTGTTTTAGTAAGTTTGATAAGTTGCTACGTGCTCTAATGGGTTTTGATTTGAGTTAGCAGCTTGAGATGATATGGAGTGGTTAATGCTCCAAGTGCCTCTCTACTTTAAGGAGGCATTGTTTAGGTGCATGCTGCACCGAACCTGGTATAATCATTCATCTCTTTTCTCTCTTTATTTTCTTTTCTTTGGTATGTGTATATTTATTTTATGTTTTATGTTTTGACTTTTTCTTCTGTACATGATTTTATTTATTTTTTTTGTTATTTCATTTTTGATTTTTGAGTATTGTCCTCTTTCTTTATTTTTGAGTTTTTTCTTTTCTTCAATATGCTTCTCTTTTTATTTTCCTTCTTCTTTTAGTGTTTGCATTTTCTTCACTCTCAATGAGGACATTGTAATTTTTAGGTGTAGGGGTGAGGGCTTTTACAGAAATTTTCTACCGAAATTTTCAAAAAAATAAAATAAAATAAAATTATTTTTCTTTTTTTGTTTTGGAAAGTGTATGATGGTGACTGTTTTGATCTTTAGTAACTTATATATTGGTTGTACATGGGTAGCATGCATGAGTTGAAAATTTTTGCTCTACAGTGTGGCCTAATGTCTTTTGTACTAATCTATACTTACAATGACATGTCTATATGAACCTTGCACACTAAATCATTGGCTCTTAATGCTAGTTTATTAAAATTGGATTTAAGAACCTTCTACTTGCTTATTTTGATTTCTAATTTTTTTAAAAAAGGGAAAAATACCATATGAAAAAAAAAAATGAAAAAGGTGAAATTTTGGCTCCGGCACCTATGCTCAAGCTACTATCTATATTCGAAATCTCTAATTGGCTTGAATATGTGCTAAGCGTTCGTCTGAGAGCTCGGGCCAAAGCTCGAGGGGTACTTCGTTGCTCGGCCCCGAACTATCTGGAATGGGTTAGGGGAGAACCCAGTGGAGGCTCGCTACATGGGCTGCTCGGGCTAAGGAGCACAAGAAGTCTGGTTAGTTTTTTCCACACACACGCACACAAAAAAAAAAAGAAAGAGAGAAAATAGAGTCTTTTAAGCAAGTAGAGGGGCATTGGATTCAATGTTAATAGTCTAATATTCAAGAGTCAATACACTTTTGCACATAGCACTAAGGCATGCAGATTTTGTTATTGTGAGATGCATGGTGAAAAACAAAGAATATAGTCTACTTTTAGATTAAGGAGTCTCATGAGTGTATACTATGTTCATGTACAATTTAAATATTGAGTTGCTTAAGTGAGATTTTTTTTTTTTTTGGGTACTATACACTTTCCATTCTTCTTCGGGAAAAAAATTCTTTTCTTCTCCTTTTCGAAGATTTTGTGGGTATATCTTCTGCAAACCTTCACGAGACCTTACTATTTTATTAGGGGGAACCTAGGGGTTTAAAGGGCTTGTTACATATGCTAAATGCAACTGTAACAAGCCCTTTATGATTGTAATAATTTTTATTTTTAGATTTTGTTATTGTGAGTTAGGATTTTCTTTTTCTTATTTTCCATTTCTTTTTAGGTAGCTCAGTTGTTTTACTCAAGGACGAGCAAAATCTTGGTGTGGTGGTATTTGTTTGCAACAAGAATATGCTACTTATACGATACATTTATACCTAATTTATGATTGTAATAATTTTTATTTTTAGATTTTTATGTGATTTTGTTTTGTTTTCAGGTATTGAATAATTTGAAAAAAAATATGGGAAAAAGATGAATAAATTCCGAAAATGAAGAATTAGGCTAAATTGACTGAAACCTGATCAAAATTTCTTTGCCCTTTATCTTTTACAACCCAAATAAAAGAAAAAAGAAGGAAAATCAAATAAAAGCCCCCAGCACCCTTCACGCACCCATCACGTGATTCCCCCCTTATTTTCTCTCTCCTCTTGGATCCCTTCTTTCTCCTTACAAAACCCAAAAACCCCGCCCCCCCATTCTCGGCTTCACCATGTTCACTCTCCCTCTCCATCTCTCGAACTCCTTTCTCTCTCATCCGAATTTCATGCATCACCACACCACACCATCTTCATCATCTTCGACCCTTATCCACACCGCAATTCACCGACAGCATAGGATCTCCATCTGCCGTCCCTGCTAGATCGCAGTCCAATGGTTGTCATTGAGAAAGGCTCGAGCATAAATCGAAGGGCTGTGACACCAGATGGAGGAATCAATTAGGTTACGTTTAAGTTTTTCAGGTTTTAATTAGGGGTTTTTAGTTGGTTTTGAAGGCAGTTTTGCAATTTAGAGTAGATTTTAGGTTTCGGGTTTTAAGCTTTCATTCCCTTTCGATTCTCAGAGCCATTCTTTAAGCATCAAGTTTCATGTAGTTATTGTTTGATTGCGTTCACTTGGAATGTAATTCATGGTTTGAATCTGATAGAGTATTAATTTTGGGCATTTGAGTTTGTGAAGTTGTACATTTTCCCCTGCCTCTGTGCTTACTTCTTGGGGCTTGAAGTCTCGGTAATGGCAATTCCATCATTTTTAATGATTTTTGGTGCTATGTTCCGGTTATCCCATGCTAAATTCGAATCCTTTCCCCTTCTTTTGCTCTTTATTGTTTGTGTCCTGTTCTCCTGTTCTTCTTGTAGGTTGATTTGTTCTGCCCCATTTCTTTGACTAATTGATGCTATTTAAATACAAATCTAGGTGTTATTAAGTTTGATTTATGAGCTTTCCATGCTTGGATTTAGTTTAGAAAAAAGCCAATTACTTCTGTTGCTGATTGAATGCTAAGATTCCCCCCTGCTATTCTTACTTTGTTTTCTGTTTTGTTTTGGATGATTCGATTATGTTCTGCTTTTGATTCATGACCTTGAGCATTTTCTTATTAGTCCTCGTGGGTTTTTGATTTATGACCTTGTGCTACTCAGTATTATATTTGAGCATTGTTCTAGTTTTCTGTTTTGTTTTGTTTTCGGTTTAACTTTTGTGACCTTAATCTTTTCCATCGTCCCTGTGGAGACGACCTCAAGTATTACGACAATAGGCATATACTAGCAGCATTTAATTTACACTCGAAATTATCCAATAAGTTTTTCGCGCCGTTGCCGAGGATGACGGTTTTGAATTTAGGTCACTTTCACTTTTTAATTAATCTTCGTCTTTATTGTGCTTAGATTATCTATTTTTTTAATTGGTTTTTTCCCCCTTTATTTGGTCTTTTATTTTGCTTCGTTGAATTTGTTAGTATTTTGCAATTAGTTCTTTTAGTTTTTTTTCCTTTTCTTAAGAACACATTTTGAAAAAAAATTTAAAAAATGCTACTTTTTAATTTTTCTCAGTTTGAGCATGAGCCTTTCCAAAGATATTTTTCGAGATTGAATGATTACCGTGCTCAATTGACTCAAACTTTTGAAAAATAAAAAATTTGTGAGGTTATTTGTGTGGGTCTAAGTGACGAATTTAGGGGTCATGTTGAGCCCATGAGTCTTAGCAGTTTTCGAGGCTTGTTGTCTAAAACTCTAGACGAGGTTTGGGATTTCTTTGAACACTTGGCTCAGGAAATTTGGGAATTTGAGCAAGCTAAAGAAGCTCTTGTTCACTCTTCTTCAGATCCTTATGGTTATCATTTTCAACTTTACCATCAGGATAGATTTAGAGACCCATGCTTTCAACAAGCTTATGTGCCTCCTGTTTTATTCGATTATTGTCAATCTTCTAGTCATTAAATGCGTTCTTGTCCATTATCTACTGGTGTAGATGCTCTAGAACATTGTATTAAGGACATGATGGGGGAATTTTCTACTATTCAATGTAGGGAATGTTGCAATGACTTTCCTGTGACTGACCCTAATCTAGGATATCCCATGCCTAATGTTAGTCCAGTTGATGATTTTGAGTCTTTTCTTCCTCAAAGGCCCAATATACATGGTGGTACACCTTTTACTGATCTTAAGGAAGAGAATGACACCTCTATATGCCCACATGTTTCCCCTCTTAAGCCTTGCACACCTAGGGACATCACTAAAGATGTGTTGATTTTTCCCGACCCACCTAATCGCTTAACCCTGTATTGCAAGTTTGAGGAGGGTAAGAGACTTAAGGGTGATGCTGGTTATGAGAAGCATGATGCATTTAGTGATCTAGAGGACCACATTGAGGAGGAACATTGAGGGGAGTATCTTGTTAAGGCATTTGAGGAGGATAAGGTTGTGTTTATCGCTTCCACCTTCGGGTTAGTGGATTCCACTTCACCCGAGACAATCGAGTTAGCTCCTACCTCCTGTGTCTTATCCCCATCCAACCCCTTCATTAGTGGCAATCTCTTTGAATCCTCCAAGTTGAAATTTTTAGAGTTTGAGACCTTTATGACTAAAGATTTTGATTTAGACCAGACTCTTGTGCATACTGAGATTAGTAGAGTTGAGGATTTAAGTCCCACAATTTTACCTAGACAGCTCTTTTATGATAATAAAATTTCTTGGTTGATGACCCTTTTGTTGGTTGATTATGAGTATGTATGTCTTTTTGATGTTTGGGTCCAAAATTTTGACAAGGTAAGGCAGAACCTTACTTGTGCTAACTTGATCATACGTTTGATAAGGAACGTACTTTGCAAAGCTTGTTATCTGCTTCTATTTGAAAATTGCTCCAGTAAGTTTGATAAGTTGCTACACGCTCTAATAGGTTTTGATTTGAGTTAGTAGTTTGAGATGATATGGAGCGGCTGATACTCCAAGGGCCTCTCTAATTTAAGGAGGCATTGTTTAGTTGTATGCTGCACCTAACCTGGTATAATCGTTCCTCTCTTTTCTCTTTTTATTTTCTTTTCTTTGGTATATGTATATGTATTTTATGTTTTTTGTTTTGACTCTTCTCTTGTGTATATGATTTTGTTTTATTTTTTTTGTTATTTTATTTTTTATTTTTGAGTCTCGTCCTCTTTCTTTATTTTTGAGTTTTTTCTTTTCTTTAATATACATGCTTCGCCTTTTATTTTCCTTCTTCTTTTAGTTTTTGCATTTTATTTCACTCTCAATGAGGATATTGTGATTTTTAGGCATGGGGGTGAGGGCTTTTGTAGAAATTTTCAACAAAAATTTTCAAAAAAAAAAATAAAATTATTTTTCTTCTTTTTTTTGTTTTGGAAAGTGTATGATGGCGACTGTTTTGATCTTGGGTAACCTTTATATTGGTTGTACATGGGTAAGATGCATGAGTCGAGATTTTTGCTCTACGGTGTGGCCTAATGTCTTTTATACTAATCTATACTTACGATGACATGTCTATATGAACCTTGCACATTGAATCATTGGCTCTTAATGTCAAGTTATTAAAATTGGATTTCAGAACCCTCTGCTTGCTTAATTTGATTTCTAATTTTTTTTAAAAAGGGGAAAATAACATATGAAAAAAAAAGAAAAAGGTGAAATTTTGGCTTCGGCACCTATGTTCAGGCCTCTGTGTATATTCAAAATCTCTAATTGGCTTGAATATGTGCTAAGTGTTCCTCTGAGAGCTCGGGCCAAAGCCCAAGGGGTACTTCGTTGCTCAGGCCCGAACTATGTGGAATGGGTTAAGGGAGAACCTGGTGGAGGCTCATTACACGGGCTACTCGGGCTAAGGAGCACAAGGAGTTTGGTTAGTTTTTTTCCACACACACACACACACGCAAAAGAAAGAGAGAAGATAGAGTCTTTTAAGCAAGTAGTGGGGGACTGGATTCAATGTTAATAGTCTAATATTCAAGAGTCAATACACTTTTGCACATGGCACTGAGGCATGTAGATTGTGTTATTGTGAGATGCTGGGTGAAAAACAAAGAATATGGTCTACTTTTAGACTAAAGAGTCCTATGAGTGTATACTATGTTCATGTACAATTTAAATATCGAGTTGCTTAAGTGAAAATATTTTTTTTCATATTATACACTTTCCATTCTTCTTTGGAGAAAAAAATTCTCGTCTTTCCTTTTTGAAGATTTTGTGGGTACATTTTTTGCAAACTCTCACGAGACCTTACTCGTCCATTAGGGAGAACCTAAGGACTTAAAGGGCTTGTTGCATATGCTAAATGCAGCTGTGATCCCTACGAAAGTGAATTAGGATTTTCTTTTTCTTATTTTCCGTTTCTTTTTAGGTAGTTCAGTTGTTTTATTTGAGGATAAGCAAAATCTTGGTGTGGGGGTAGTTGTTTGGACCAAAAATATACTATTTATACGTACCTTTATACCTAATTTATGCTCATAATAATTGTTATTTTGAGATTTTTATGCGATCTTATTTTGTTTGCAGGTATTGAATAATTTGGGAAAAATATGGAAAAAAGATGAAGAAATGCCGAAAATGAAGAATTGGGCCAAATTGACTGAAACTTGATCAAAATTCCTTTGCCCTTTATCTTTTATAACCCAAATGAAAGAAAAAAAGGGAAAATTAAATAAAACCCCCCAGCCCCCTCACGTACCCATCACATGATTCCTCCCTATTTTCTATCTCCTCTCAGATCCCTTCTCTCTCCTTACAAAACCCAGAAATCCTGGCCCCCCATTCTGGGCTTTACCATCTCACTCTCCCTCTCCATCTCTCGAACTCCTTTCTCTGTCATCTGAATTCCACGCATCACCATACTATCTCCGCCATCTTCAACCCTTATCCACACCCCTATTCACTGACAGTACAGCATCCCCATCTGCCGTCCACACTTGATCGCACTCCAACAGTTGTCATTAAGAAAGGCTCAAGTATAAATCGATGGGTTACGGCGCCAAATGGAGGAATCAATTAGGTTAGGTTTAAGTTTTCAGGTTTTAATTAGGGATTTTGAGTTGGTTTTGAAGGTAGTTTTGCAATTTAGCGTAGATTTTAGGTTTTAGGTTTTAAGCTTTCGTTCCCTTTCGATTGTCAGAGCCGTTCTTTAATCTTCAAGTTTCATGTAGTTATTGTTTGACTTCGTTAACTTGGAATGTAATTTAGGGTTTGAATCTGATAGAGTATTAATTTTAGGCATTTGAGTTTGCTAAGTTATACATTTTCCCTGCCTTTGTGCTTATTTCTTGGGGCTTGGAGTCTTGGCAATGGCAATTCTACCATTTTTAATGAGTTTTTGGAGCTATGTTCTAGTTGTCCCATGCTAGATTCGAATCCTTTCCACCTTTTTTGTTCTTTATTGTTTGTGTCTTGTTCTCCTATTCTTCTTGTAGGTTGATTTGTTCCGCCCAATTTCTTTGACTGATTAATGCTGTTTAAATATGAATCTGGGTGCGATTGAGTTTTATTTATGAGCTTTCCATGTTTGGATTTAGTTTGAACAAAAGCCAATTACCTCTGTTGCTGATTGACTGCTGAGATTCCCCCTCCCCTGCTACTCTTACTCTGTTTTCTGTTTTGTTTTGATGATTCGATTGTGTTTTGGTTTTGATTCATGACCTTGAGCATTTTCTTATTAGTCCCTGTGGGTTTTTGATTTATAACCTTGTGCTGCTCAGTATTCTGTTTGAGTACTATTCTGGTTTTCTATTTTGTTTTGTTTATGGTTTAACTTTTGTGACCTTAATCTTTTCCATCGTCCCTATGGAGACGACCTCATGTATTACGACGATAGTTGTTTACTTGCAGCATTTCATTTACGCTCGAACATATCCAACAAGCTTTATGGCGCCGTTGCTAGTGATGACGATTTTGAAATTAGGTCACTTTTACTTTTTGGTTAATCTTCTTCTTTATTGTGCTTAGATTATCTAGTTTTTTTAATTAGTTCCCCCCATTCGATCTTTTGTTTTGTTTCGTTGAATTTGTTACTATTTTATAATTAGTTGTTTTAGTATTTTTCCTTTCGTAAAAAAAAATTTGAAAAAAAATTGAAAAAATGTGACTTTTTAATTTTCCTCGGTTTGAGCATGAGCCTTTCTAGAGATATTTTTTGAGACTCAATGATTACAGTGCTTGATTGACTCAAAATTTTGAAAAATGAAAAATTTGTGAGCTTATTTGTGTGAGTCTAAATGCTGAATTTAGTGGTCATGTTGAGTCCATGTGTCTTGGCGGTTTTCAAGGTTTGATGTCTAAAACTCCAGATGAGGTTTAGGATTTCTTTGAACACTTGGCTTGGGAAACTTGGGAGTTTGACCAAGCTAAAGACGCTCTTGTTCACTCTTCTTTATATCATTATCGTTATCATTTTCAACTTTACCATCAAGATCAATTTAGAGACTCATGTTTTCAACAAGCTTATGTGCCACCTGTTTTATTCAATTATTATCAATCTTCTAGTTATGAAATTCATTCTTGTCCATTATCTATGGGTATAGATGCACTAGAACATTGTATTAAGGACATGATGGTGGAATTTTCTGCTATTCAATATAGGGAACGTTATAATGACCTGCCTGTGACTGACCCTAGTCAAGGATATCGTATGCGTAATGTTAGTCCAGTTGATGATTTTGAGCATTGTCTTCCTCAAAGGCGTAATATATATGGTGATACACCTTTCGCTGATCTTAGAGAAGAGAATGACACCCCTATATCCCTGCATGATTCCCATCTTGAGCCTTGCACTCTTAGGGACATCATTAAAGATGTCTTGATTTTTCTTGATCCACCTAATCCCTTAACCCTGTATTGCAAGTTTGAGGAGGGTGAGAGACTTAAGAGTGATGCTAGTTGTGAGGAGCATGACGTATTTAGTGATCTAGAGGACCACATTGAGGAGGAACATTCAAGGGAGTATCCTGTTAAGGCCTTTGAGGAGTATAAGATTGTGTTTATCCCTTCCACCTTCGGGTTAGTGGATTCCACTTCACCCAAGTCAATCGAGTTAGTTCCTACCTCCTTTGTCTTATCCCCATCCAGCCCCTTCATTAGTGACCATCTCTGTGAATCCTCCAAGTCGAAATTTTAGAGTTTGAGACCTTTGTGACTGAAGATTTTGATTTAGACCAGACTCTTGAGCATACAGAGATTAGTAGGCTTGAGGATGTACGCCCCACTATTTTGCCTAGACAGCTCTTTTATGATAATAAAATTTTTAGGTTGATGACCCTTTTGTTGGTTGATTATGAGTATGTATGTCTTTTTGATATTTGGGTCCAAAATTTTGACAAGCTAAAAGAGGCCCTTACTTGTGCTAACTTGATCATATGTTTGATATAGAACATACTTTGCAATGCTTGTTATCTGCTTCTATTTAAAAGTTGTTCCAGTAAGTTTGACAAGTTGCTACGTGCTTTAATGGGTTTTGATTTGAGTTAGCAGCTTGAGATGATATGGAGTAGCTGATGCTCTTAGGGCCTCCCTAATTCGAGGAGTTATTGTTTAGTTGTATGCTACACCTAACCTGGTATAATCGTTCATCCCTTTTCTCTTTCTATTTTCTTTTCTTTGGTATATGCATATATATTTTGTGTTTTATGTTTTGACTTTTCTCTTGTGTATATGATTTTATTTTATTTTTTTATTATTTTTAAAATTTTTGAGTCTTGTCCTTTTTATTTATTTTTGATTTTTTTCTTTTCTTCAATATATATGCTTCTCCTATTATTTTCCTTCTTCTTTTAGTTTTTGCATTTTCTTTTGCTTTCAATGAGGACAATGCGATTTTTAGGTGTGGGGGTGAGAGCTTTTGCAGAAATTTTCAACAGAAATTTTCAAAAAAAAAATAAAATTATTTTTTTTTGTTTTTTGGGAAAGTGTATGATGGCGATTGTTTTGATCTTTAGGAACTTATATATTGGTTGTACATAGATGGCATGCATGAGTTGAGTCTTTTTGCTCTACGGTGTGGCCGAATGTCTTTTGTACTAATCTATACTTACAATGACATGTCTATATGAACTTCGCACACTGAATCATTGGGCCTCAATGTTAGGTTATTAAAATTGGATTTAAGAACCCTCTACTTGCTTAATTTAATTTCTAATTTTTTTTAAAAAGTGAAAAATACTAGATGCAAAAAAAATAAAAAAGGTGAAATTTTAGCTCCGGCACCTATGTTCAGGCCACTATCTATATTCAAAATCTCTAATTGGCTTGAATATTTGCTAGGTGTTCCTCTAAGAGTTTGGGCCAAAGCCCGAGGGGTACTTCGTTGCTTGGGCGCTGAACTATCTGGAATAGGTTAGGGAAGAACCTGGTGGAGACTCGCTAAACGAGCCACTCGGGCTAAGGGGCACAAGGAGTTTGGTTAGTTCCCCCCCCCCCACACACACACACACAAAGAAAGAGAGAAGATAGAGTCTTTTAAGCAAGTAGTGGGGGACTAGATTCAATGTTAATAGTCTAATATTCAAGAGCCAATACACTTTTGCACATAGCACTGAGGCATGTAGATTGTGTTATTGTGAGATGCTGGGTGAAAAACAATGAATATGGTCTACTTTCAGACTAAAGAGTCTTATGAGTGCATACTATGTTCATGTACAATTCAAATATCGAGTTGCTTAGGTGAGAATATTTTTTTTCATATTATACACTTTTCATTCTTCTACGGGAAAAAAAATTCTCGTCTTTTTCTTTTTGAAGATTTTGTGGATACATTTTCTACAAACCCTCATGAGACCTTACTCGTCTATTAGGGGGAACCTAAGGGTTTAAAGAGCTTGTTGCATATGCTAAATGCAACTGTGATTCCTATGAAAGTGAGTTAGGATTTTCTTTTACTCATTTTCCGTTTCTTTTTAGGTAGTTCAGTTGTTTCACTTGAGGACGAGCAAAATCTTGGTGTAGGGGTATTTGTTTTCGTCAAAAATATGCTATTTATACGATACCTTTATACCTAATTTATACTCGTAATAATTGTTATTTTTACATTTTTATGCGATTTTATTTTGTTTGCAGATATTGAATAGTTTAGGAAAAATATGGGAAAGAGATGAAGAAATGCCGAAAATGAAGAAGTGGGCCAAATTGACTAAAACCCGACCAAAATTCCTTAGCCCTTTATCTTTTATAACCCGAGTGAAAGAAAAAAAAGAAAAATTAAATGAAAACCCCCCAGCCCCCTCATGCACCCATCAGGTGATTCCCCCTTATTTTCTCCCTCCTCACCAAACCCAGAAACCCTGACCCCCCATTCTCTGCTTCACCATCTTCACGATCCCTCTCCATCTCTCGAACTCCTTTTTCTCTCATCCGAATCCCACGCATCACCAAACCATTTCTATCTTCTTTGACCCTCATCCACACCACCATTCACTGCCAGCACAGCATCCCCATCTGTCGTCTAGGCTAGATCGCACTCCAACGGTTGTGATTGAGAAAGACTTGAGTATAAATGGAAGGGTTGTGGCGCCAGATGAAGGTATCAATTACGTTAGGTTTAAGTTTTTTCAGGTTTTAATTGGGGATTTTTAGTTGGTTTTGAAGGCAATTTTGCAATTTAGAGTAGATTTTAGGTTTTAGGTTTTAAGCTTTCATTCCCTTTTGATTCTCAGAGCCGTTCTTTAATCTTCATGTTTTATGTGGTTATTATTTGATTTCGTTAACTTGGAGTGTAATTCATGGTTTGAATCTGATAGAGTATTAATTTTTGGGCATTTGAGTTTGTGAAGTTGTACATTTTCCCCTGCCTCTGTGCTTACTTCTTGGGGCTTGAAGTCTCGGTAATAGCAATTCCGTCATTTTTAATGAGTTTTGGAGCTATGTTCTAGCTGTCCCAGGCTAAATTCGAATCCTTTCCCCTCTTTTGTTCTTTATTGTTTGTGTCTTGTTCTCCTGTTCTTCTTGTAGATTGATTTGTTCTGCTTAATTTCTTTGACTAATTGATGTTATTTAAATATGAATATGGGTGTCATTGAGTTTTATTTCTTAGCTTTCCATGTTCGAATTTAGTTTAGACAAAAGCCAATTACCTTTGTTGCTGCTTGAATGCTGAGATTCCCTCTCCCCTACTACTCTAGTCTGTTTTCTATTTTGTTTTGGATGATTCGATTATGTTCTGGTTTTAATTCATGACCTTGAGCATTTCCTTATTAGTCCCTGTGGGTTTTTGATTTATGACCTTGTGCTGCTCAGTATTGTGTTTGAGCATTGTTCTGGTTTTCTGTTTTGTTTTGTTTCGGTTGAACTTTTGTGACCTTAATCTTTTCAATCATCCTTGTGGAGACGACCTCAAGTATTATGACAATAATCCTATACTTGCAGCATTTAATTTATACTTGAAATTATCCAACAACCCTCTAGTCCACCTAACGTGCAAATCTCTCTTTCGAGGTGATGCTATGTCAGGTTTTATCAAGCAGTCTAGCAATCAAATAACACCTTTCAGTTTTTCACTCAATTCTTTTATATGTGCAAGCAAACTTTGGCCAAAAATCTACTCACAACATGATGATCACTTGATACGACAAAATCAAACCAATCAAGAAATAAGCACAATTCTGTAAATTAAAACATGATTCAACAATACTTTCATAAACTACTAAATCCCTAGATAAAATAAACTGCTCACACATGATTAAAGATTGAACAACTAGCCAACGTTTTGGCGAAATATGAGAGAAAGGGCTTGACTAAGATAGCTTTTCAACCAAGGACTTCAAACCGCCTCAAAATCAAACACACGCACTCAAGATTTCTCACTAAAATAATAATCAAACTAAAGATCTTAACTAAAAAGAACAAAATTTGGAGAAAGAAAATGGACTACACTATGCTTCCTCTCCCTTCCATTGTTGCTAAACGACGCCTTTTTATAGAAGATTTTGTATCATTTTAGCCACACAGCTGAAGGAAGATGAAGAGGCAGCAATTTCACAGCTGACCATGATCTGTGACAGGTACCACGGTCCGACTGTGGTCTTGGCTAGAACCGATTTTCTGCTCTTTTCTTACTCCACGGGCATAGCATTACATGGGTATCCATAGGAGCGGTCAAAATACATCCAATAAGGGCTACATGCTGGGTAAAAAGACCTAAAATCCTGCAAAACACATCAAACAATAGTACCTAAGCATAAATCGAAAATAGGAGTATAGATTATGACTTAAAGCACATAATTCTCTTAAAAATGTGGCAAAATAGACTTAAAAATGTAGGTAACATTCTAATAGCAAAGCTGATCCAAAGATAGCTCAAAATGATGCAAAAATCATTAGCAAATAGATTAGGGAATCAAATTTTTGAAAACCACTTGATAGACCACAATGTCAAACTTGAATCAATTCCTTCAAATCGTCAAATACAGTCATTTACATATGAAACAAGTAAGGCTAGCAAGGCCTATAGAACTCCACTATAGTTATGTGGCACTCATCACTTATGTACTTGAAAATGTATACATATATAAAGGTTCCCTCAATTCTCATTCCTTAGACTCAAATCTATCATAAGCTTGACAAGACTCTAAAATTCGCCATCACTAAAATGCAAACATACTAGACAATCATGGGGACTTTCATAGGGTTGTAATGGGGCCTTGGGTAAAGGTAGGAAGGGAACAAATGTTTTGAAAATGAGGAGCTAAAAGTCATAGACTAAGAGCTAAATGATTCTAATGCATAATACTAAATCCTTCTTAGGCCATTGTAATTTATCAACAAAATACATGCCTAATTAAAGGGAGAAAGAGTTGAAAATCACAAGAATTTACAATTCCAACAATGCTAACTCTTTTTTCCTTTTTTTCACTTTTCTCTTTTTTTCTTTTTTTTTCTTTTTTTCTTTTTCATTTTGTACAATTAAATAAGGGATTTATCAAGATCTCACATCCCTTCACCAAATAACCAAAACCCACTAAACAAGAACAATTCACCTTAATAGTGCCCTATCGAACTTGATACAAAAGAATGAAATACTCCTCTACTCTTGCCTTAAGGATAAGATAATAATTTGGCCATAGGCCATAATAGGAGGTTCAAATCAAGAAAAATGGATATAGGCTCAAACAGGCTAGCAAGAGATATAATATACAACAAGTGTGGCTATTTGGCTATTGGGTTTAACAAATCAAAGAAAAATGCCTCAATCATATTACCTAAATGCATATGCGAAATGTGATCTTGAATGAGAATTAAAGCAAGTTCTAGAGAAATGATGTCAAGGAAGAGTCACACATGAAAGAATAATGAGACTAAATTGATAAATAGTCTCTAAAAGTTCAAAGCCTCACATGGCACCTACCGAGGTCATAACTAGCTCATTAGTAAACACATGCCAAAATTCACATAAAGAGTCATAGGGTAATCAACTCATATTCAGCATGTGGTTAAAACATGGATCTTGTTTTCGCAAACTCATTCTCAAACATTTTATGCATAATTTGGGTGAATCAAAGGATCAAACTAAACCAAAGAAGTCCATCAATCTAAAAAGGTCATCATCGGAGGATTTGTTTTTGCTTTCTCTTTTTTTTTCCAATTTTTTTTGGTTTTGTTTATGCATGCTCCTAATAACAATGCAAACTAAAATGCAAAGAGACTAATAAAATAAAAAACTAAAATGCAACCTAGAATGAAAGGAAAACTAAATGCACTACTAAAATACTGCTAAACAAAACTAAAACATAAAACAAAAACGCCAAAAACTAACACAAACAACATATACAAAGCACAAGCACACCAAACCAAATCAGGCATCAGACGCCAAATATAACGACTAACTCCTCTATGCTTGAATCACACATTGCCCTCAATGTAGGCACATAATAGAAAAAGGGAAGGGGAGTATCACAAAGCAATCATACAAGAGGTGATGGAGGAGGATGGGGTGGTTAGCCATAAGAGATATGCCAATCCCGCTAGATCTCTAAACATGCCCTATAGTCTCGAAAATATTGAGTCTATGTAGCAAGCATCCCATAAAGCTCATCGTGGTGCTTTTGGACAAAGTCCAAAAAAGCGGCGTTCTCAGAAGCAACAAATGGTCGAAGGGAAACTTGCTCATCTTGAATGGATCTAAGGGTATCTTGGTGGTCGGTATAGTCAGGAGGGGGTGGTTGAGAGGAAGAACTAGGTCTGGCTTGACTAGAATGAGGGGCTGGATGATAGGGTACGGGTTGAACAACCTCGTCATCACCAAGTATCCAATAAAGGGTAGCCCAGAGAAGTAAGGTAATTCGATCGACATTGGAAAGCGGAAAAAGCCGGTCCCTAGGGTAAATCCAACATAAACGCCCAGCCTTAACTTTATAAAAGTTCATAATTTCAAAAGTACCTTGCTCAAGCCACTCGGACCTGGAAACTCTATCCTCAGGGTTGGGCTCAATACCCAAAAATCTACAATAGTAGTCGCAATACCAGCTATAACTATTCTACCTTTAGTGCTAACAGTAGCACTATACAATTGCCTAGCTAAAAACGAACTAGGGTTAAGCTGAACACCGTCAAGCATACAGGATAAGAAGTACAACTCATATAATCTCGAAACATTTAGACTATCGTCCCGGGCAAAGAAACAATAAGCCAAGATATGTTGAGCTACTCCAATGCAAGGGTTGCTAAGATGTGTGCACTTCGATGAACTGGTACTGTACCTAACACTCACGGAAAGTTCGTCCCAAAATGCATTCGGAATGAATTCGCGAGGGACTTGGCAGTTCGGTAAATTCATACTAGGTGGAAAACCAAATAATACCTAAGTTCAACTCATATAATTGTCCCTGCAAATAAAATGATATGTACCCGGCTTGACATTGAGGCCCTCTAGTGACCTCGACATGGAGTGTGCTCAGGAACTCTTAGGTCAAGTTCCGTATGTATCCTTTTTTATTTCTAAAAAATATCCCATACCACCTCGTGCAAATAACTACCGAATATCATCTAACATTTCTAATCGAGCTAACAATTCCTCGTCATAATATCTAGTTGCCAAAACCATGCGTTCATTCAAAAAATTATATCTAGTAACATGATCAGGATTCGTTAAACCAAGGGGGTGAGGAATGGTACCTTAAGCTTTCGCATTGGTGGAGATTCGGGATCTCCTTTGAGGTCGAGTTGGTGTTTGACTTGAGGATCCTACCTCCTTGATACTCCTTTATCTCTTGGTACGTGCCATTGTTGCAAAATGAAACAAAAACCAAAACTAAAACCTAAATAAGAAAATTTAAAGAAGAAAAATAAGGAAATTAAGTAAAAAGAAGAAGAACAAGAGAGAGAAAAAGATGGGTATGTTGGATGAGTGAAGTGAGATGAGTTTGACAAAGAAGAAGAAGAAAGAGATGAAATTTGTGTGGAAAGAGGAAAGATTAAGTGAAAAGGGATGATTTTGGGTGAAAATTGAGAAGGAATAAGGTAAGAATAAAGGTTGTAGTTATGGAGGGTTTAGAGAGAGAAAATGAAGGTAGAAAGAGAGGCCTGTGGAAGAAGATGAAGTGTGAGGCAAATGAGGGGGCACCACAGTAAAAAACCTAAACCACGGGCCGTGGCGGGTCACCCCAGACCTTGGAGTTCACCACGGTCCAACCATGGTGTCTGCTGACTCTATTTATTTTTTTTCGATTTTTTGGGTGGCACCCCACGGCCTCAGTGCTGGGTATCCTAGTCATGGTGTCAAACATTTTATTCCATGGTTTTTTTTCCTTCTTTCTTTTTTTTCTTCTCTAATTACCAAAAAATAAATAGTAAAAGTCAAAGCCAAGGAAAGGGGGAAAAAAAAGAAAAAGAGCTTGGATTGCCTCCCAAGAAGCACTCTTTTAAGGTTAAAAACCTGACCTTTCTTCTATGCTTGCTCCGTATTAGTAAGTGTATGGACGTGGGCTTTATCACGGACCACAAAGTCAAACTTCTTCAATCGAAGGTACCATGTCAAAAGCTCTGGTTGAAGGTCCTTCGTCTTCATAACTTGATGCCATAATACATCATCAGCGTACAAAACAAAGCGCACTCATAGCCTATTAGACGGGTTACTATCAACTTGTTTAACCTCTAAATCAAAATCTACATCAAATCCTTTATAGGGGGCAAGGAGATAACAGTTTGGGCAAACCTGTAATAGTCGCTTATAGAAGACTTGTTAGAAACATTGGCCTCAACCTTAGGCATGTTAGGTGGCATAGGAGCAGTAAACTCCACCTTAACATACATTTGGCTAGGGTCCTTATGAGAAATCCAATCAAAGTCAGGAGGATCTTCACAATTCAAGACATCCTTCATATCAATCTCAAGGGAAGGGGAAAATTCATCCAATAGAGAATAATTAGGAGAAACCACTTTCTCCTTTATATGATAAAACACAGCATAGCGCCCTTCCACCTCGAAAGTTATACGTTCCTTTCTTACGTTAATGTGGCAACCAGCTGTAGCCAAAATGGGCTAACCTAGGATAATTTGAGCATCATCGGTCTCGGGCATATCAACTATGATAAAGTCCTCTAACACCCAAATATCTCCTATATTGACTGGCACATTATCCAATCTGCCTATATGTTGCATCTTAGAACCATCTGCTAACTGTAGTGAAAAGGGTGCAGCTTGTAATGGTCCTAGGTAAAGCTTATGAAACAAAGAATATGGCATTATACTGACGCTTGCACCTGAATCACATAAAGCTCTCTCAATTTCCACTTTTCCTACAATGCACGGGATAGAAAAGCTACCTAGATCAGGGAGCTTAGGTGGAAAAATTGTGGTGATCTCTACTGTAACCCCCCAGCCCGTAGGGTCAGGAGCGTTACATTTTCTTACGTATTAATTAATTCTTGGGACGATACGGACAGAATTTCCCCTAAAAACTGACCGTTCCCAGGCTAAAAGCCTTATAATAATCCCCTGCAAATCAACAGAAGTGCATAATATATAAAACAAACTCAATGGCTACACGCCCGAGTCCATAACTCAACGAGCCACCCGCTCGGAGTACACCAAACAAAATAGTTCTTTAAAACATGAAAAGTAAAAGATACAACTTAACGGGGTACACAACCGGAGTACTGGGGTTTACATCCCAAAACACAGCTAATTCCGATTAAAGACATCTAAGTAAACAGATGGTTGGCTCACACGGCCATATAGAGCGACTCATAAACAATATGCATTATCTGAGCTAGAAAACTTAGTTTACAACAATTACAAACTAGGAATACATTACATCACTTCGTTAAACACATGAATATATTTTCATAAGGCATACATGACTCTTTTTCAAGTGGGGGAAGACTCCAACTCGCGTAAGTAGCTCGACTTCCACCTGTCATAACAAAAGCCTAGGGAAAAGGGGGAAAGAGTAATGGAATGAGCAATCACACACTCAGTGAGAATTCTCCTACTCCTTAAAATCAAAACAATTGCAGGCAATAATACTAATAATACTCACATATCACGTATTTATACTTTACTATCATATTAGGCAATCATAGTCCCCAAGGATAGATTACCCTCCTTAAAACTTCATTCTAACCCCTCAACTCGTTTATAGGCCATAAACGACCAACCTTCCTTACTAACAAATAGTTAGGCACATAATCAAACAAGCAGCAAGGATTGAGTATAAAGCTTTCAAACATACTTTTGAAAATATAGTGACTCTCGATAAATACCAAGAGGGGTTTATAATCCACGCCAACTCCTTTAAAGCTTATAATTCTTTCTAAAAGTTCTCAAAACATCTAAACTGATAAGAAAGACTTGTCAAGAACATACTTTCATAGAATATGCACATTGAAATGAATAATGCAACATCTGAAACTTCATTTGACTATACTAGGAAATCCTTTCATAAAAGATGAGCTGGAGGTGCACATTTAAAAGCTTTCTTTCTTTTGTCAAAAACACTTTGCTCAGCCTCTTAAGGCTCGTATTCTTTAAAGGAAACTCCTTTTCTCACTTATTAGAAACTTACTCATAGCATCAAAACATCGTATTGTGCTGGCTAGGGAGGTCAACAATGCCCTCAAGTAAGATCGTCACTCTTCATCTACGTTATCACCGGGGTATATGTACTTATATTTTGGCCAAAACGCGTCTTAGTAGAGCAATTCTAACCTCAATACCGTCCTCTGTGGGGTAACAGCTCACACTAGGATATGATTATCCTGAGTCCAGTCCCCCCTTAAGGTTTTCTTACGCGTCACACATCATAACTTATCTGGGGAATAGCTCACACCAAGATAATTAATATCTTGAGTCCAGTTCCCAGGAACAGCTCACACCAAGATAATTCATATCTTGAGTCCAGTTTCTAACTTTTCTTTAGGGGGAAACAGCTCACACCATCTTTGCGTCCAGTTTTCAGAAACAGCTCACACCAAGATAACTCATATCTTGAGTCCAGTTCCTACCCTCTAGCCAATTGCCTAGCACTTTCTTAGCCTTTAAGATCTTCTTTCATTTCTCTTTTTCAAATGCTTACTTTGCTGAAAACTTACTTTTTAAATAAAACGATCATAACCTTTTGAATGTTTGTAGTTTACTCGTTTTTGGCTTAAAACTTCTTACAAACGACATAAGTTTGCCAATTCATAAATCGACTTCGTAAATAGCTTAAAAACTTTTTAGAATCGTAATAAGCTTGCTAATATGTAAACCAACTTCGCTTTAAACTTAAAAGCTTTTTATAAACGTAATACGTTTACTGAATCGTAAAACGACTTAGTTTCTAACTTGAATACATCGTACGAACATAATAAGTTGGCTAAATCGTAAAACGACTTCGTTTCTAGCTTAAAAGCTTCGCATAAATGTATTAGGTTTGATAAATCGTAAAACGACTTCGTTTTCATCTCGAAAGCTTCGTTTAAACGTGTTAGGTTTGCTAAATCGTAAAATGACTTCGTTTTCATCTTGAAAGCTTCGTTTAAACGTATTAGGTTTGCTAAATCGTACAACGACTTCGTTTTTAACTTAAAAGCTTCGTATACACGTAACACGGCTGCTAACTTGCAAAATGACTTCGTTTTTAACTTAAGAAACTTCTTATAGACGTAAAACGTTTGCTAGTTTGTAAAACGACTCCATTTCTCACTTAAAAGTTTCGTATAAACGTAATATGTTTATTAACTCGTAAAACGACTTCCTTTTAAACTTAAAAGCTTCTTATAAAGGAAATAAGTTGGTTAATACTTAAAATGACTTCACTTTAAACTTAAAAATTTCTTATAAACGTGACACGTTTACTAAATTGTAAACGACGTAGTTTCTAACTTGAATGGTTCATATAAACGTAATAAGTTTACTAAGTCACAAAACGACTACGTTTTTAACTAAAAGGCTTTTTACAAACGTAATAAGCGTGCCTAATCATAAAACGAATTTGTTTCTAATTGAAAGCTTCGAATAAGTGTAATAGGGTTGCTAAATCATGTAAACGACTTCGTTTTTAACTAAAAGGCTTCTTATAAATGTAAAACGATTGCTAACTCATAAAAACAACTTCACTTTTTAGCTTAAAAGCTTCTTTTAAACGTAATACGTTTGCTAAATCGTAGATCGAAACTCAATAGAGACTTAACCAAGCAAAACGCATGCAAATAAGCTAAGCTTCATGATTAGCACCTTAAGGTACTCTTCTTTGGGTCGTTTAAATCCTTTTAAACTTAAGAAGAACTCGTATACAAATCAAAGCCTTAAGCATGTTCAAATCCACTTTTAGTTCACTTTTTAAACTTCCTAAACCTATCGACTATTCAGTCGAGCCACTAAATGAGTAGTTCGACAATTTAAGATTTCTTATAGGCTACAAATATTTTCATAAACTACCAGACAATTGGTAAGTACTTAGAAGCATTCGAAATCATGAAAACATGCATTTAACAATCTTTCTTGAACATGTCTGCATTTCGAAAACTATTCACTTAATGTCACCTAGCACATTGAGGGAAAAGGGGATTCACACATAGCACATTCAAACACTTCATATTACCATTCATTAAGCCACACATGGCCTCGCAATCCACACGATTGTGGCAATTCACAACCCTATCTCCCTCCTCACACAGCACTAACCACAAGAGCCTTAAACGACTCAATAGTTCCACCTCAAGTCATCCAACTACCAAGCCCAGTTCAATATTGACATATAGTACATAAAACGATCATATATAGGCATTACATTCGTGCTTAATAACAACATAGTGTTTAAGTGAACCAACTGATGCAATTGAAACTTTAAAACGATAGTTTGTTTCCCAATTCACAAACCAACATCCATAGGCACCTTATTTCATTATAGTTATTATGAATAAATTCTAAATAAGCCCAAACCTGATACCCTTAACCTTTAAACAATGTCCGACTTATTCCATAATTATTTCAATCACTCGGCTAGCATCCTTAGGTTCCAAACATAATTTAACTAATGACCAATAATTGAATTACCCCAAAAGAACACACTTTTTGCCAAGCACTCCTCCAATCTGCCAGGTTATCAATATTTAGCATTAATCCGACATGCGTTTAACTTAAATCAATTCCGAACTTACAAATTGTCAATATGAATACTAATTCACCCAACATGATTTCCACGCTCAACTTCAACATATTCTAGCTAGTTGCGATAAAAACGTTGAAATTATTAGTAATTTAGGAGGAAAGGATCCCTCACCTCGATTTCAAGCTAGAGATTCGAATCCAAGGCTGCTGGGTCAACCTTCGGTGTTCGAACAACTCCAAACCTTCGACTCTTACTCAACCATGCTCGAACTAGACCCAAATCGTGCCCAATTCGTGCCAACCAAACCCTAAATTCGACCAAACGCTCACTTACTGAATTGAGGTTGAATTGGGGTTTGAAAGCAACGATTTCCACTCTAATTTATAGGAAATTGAAGCAACTAAGAGGTGAATTGCATGGCCATACCTAGGGTACGCGTTCGGGCCCGATTCGCTGCCCAGAGCCGCCGTAAATGTGATCGGTTTGCTCGAAATTCTACCCAGATTCACGCCCAATGGTGATTAACTTGTAGGGGAGGTCGAATGGGTGAGTTTTGCAGGTAGGAGGTGACGAAAATTCTCTGGCTTTGAGCTTGAAGGCCGTGTTAATGGAGGAGGAGAGGAGGAGGAAGAGTCGAACAGCAGAGAAAGAGAGGAGAGAGAGTGTATCGGAGCGGGAACGCGGCAGCAACGAGAAGGAAAAGGGGGATGTGTCGTGCAAAATGTCTAAAATGCCCCTCCCTCTCTTTATTTTTTTGTCTCAAGCTGATTCATATTCAATGCCGCTAGTCTAGTTCGTAACCTAAATTCTAAATCCAAATCGATAATATAATACTTCATCGATTACTCAATCCCAAATACAACCAGGTTCGATTCAATAACATCGCACTACTTCTAAGGTTGACAACCTAATCGTATTTGAGTTTCTAATCGATTTAGTACCCGTTAATAACCGTTAATAACATTTATTAAAAATCGTCGAAAGATTTTCAAAACTAATAATAATAATAATAATCAGTGACAATAACATTCTTTCTTAATAAAATGAACGTTCACTTAGGCACTTAGAAAATAATTTTCGCCCATATCGCTAATAAAATATGATTTTTATGACGTAAAAAGGCGTCACGAACAACTCGACGGAATATAAAGTATATGGGTCTTGCATCTACAGTGTCATTCTCTATGAATGTGGCAATCTGACCATCATCATTCCTCTCCTTACTTCAGCCATGATTATTTCCCTACCTTTTTCCATTGGTATATCCTTGGGTTCCGTAAAGTCCTCTACTTCTTCCTTCAAGGTGACATAGTTGCAATGCTCTCGAGGTTTGGGTTTGGGCTTGCTAGGAAGTCTATCTGGGGGCGTAGATGAAGAGCTAGCTTTCTAGGTAATATGGGCTTCCAACATCCTATTACGAGTTGTAAGCACATCAACCTTTGAGGCTAATTGCTTAATACACTCATCCTGTTTTTGTTGTGCCAAAAGCATACTTTCCATTATTGTTTTTAAATTAGACTTTTGGGATACTTCAGAAGGAAAAGGAGGTCTTTGAAAACCGGGAGGTGGTCTAGCATTCAATAGGGGCATATTTGAAGGGTTTGGGTTAGACCTATATGAGAAATTCGAATGATTCTTCCAACACAGATTGTAGGTACTAGAGTAAGGGTCATTGGTCGGTCTCAGGTTGAAGTTTTGAACATAGTTAACTTCACTAGGGTCTTGGAAAAAAGGGCTCCCAACTTGACAATTCAAAGTCACATGCTCAATAAAACCACAAATTTCATGAGGGAAAGGGTACTACAATTCACAACATTAACATTCATTCGGTCCAATCTTTGAGTCATAGCATCTACTTTAGCAGAAAGCAAAGTAAGTGCATCAACTTTAAGCTTACCTCCAATCCATTTGGGTTGACCTCATTCGATGGACCATTGGAAATTGTTAAGTGTCATTTCCTCAATTAAGTTATAGGTTTCATCCTCAGTTTTGTTCATCAAGGTTCCTCCCGCCGCCGCATCAATAGTGGACCTAATAGATTGGGTTACACCATTATAAAAATCTTGGATAATCATCCAACGTTGAAGACCATGATGAGGGCATAAGCGCAGCAAATCTTTAAATCGTTCCTAAGCTTCATAGAGCATCTCTTCGTCTTTTTACTTAAAGTTGGTGATTTGATTCCTTAAGCTTGCTGTTTTGCTCAGAGGGAAAAACTTGGCGAGAAAGGCTCTCGTTAACTCATTCCAAGTGGTAATACAGCCCGTTGGCAAAGAGTGTAACCAAGCCCTTGCTTTATCTCTCAATGAGAAGGGAAATAAGTGCAATTGGATGGCATCAGTGGAGACTCTATTAAACTTCAATGTGTCGCACACCTCTAAAAAGACCGAGAGGTGTAGATTCGGGTCTTCCAAAGGAGTTCCTTCAAATTAGGATTGTTACACCATGGAGATGAGTGCCGGTTTGAGCTCAAAATTGTTAGCATCAACTAGGACAAGCGATGCTTGAGGCGATCCCTTGGACACCAGGGGTAACGAAATCTCGAAGTGTACTTCTTTGGTCACCTCCTCCTCCCACCGTGTTTATTGGATTCCTTCTTGTCTCGTGTCTTTGTTCTTCAATCCTTTGCTTCTTCCTCCTCAACCGGGAAGTCCTTTCGATCTCGCGATCGGGTTCGTACAAAATTGGACTTCGCATAAATGGAAAAAATTTCGCCAATCACTATCACCAACACTACCAGCGTAATCAAACAAGAAAATAAAAAGAAAACAAAGGTAAAAGGCAATAAAATACTTAGTCAGTTTCGCAAGACTAACTCAATAGTTAACAGATTGATCTCCGGCAACGACACCAAAAACTTGACCACTACCATAGGCACACGGGTAGTCATAGTATAGATAAAAAGATCATCCTCAGGGACCAATGTAATGTATTGAGTTTTGTCTATCAGAATATGCTAAGTAAAATTCTAATTCAAGAGGTTTCGATTCAACAACTTCTAATTCACTAATTTTAAATCAATTAGGAAAAAATACCTAGGAATTCATGTAGTTATGAAAGGTGATTGGATCAAAATGATAAGCATGTGCTTTTCTCTAATCGGTTAATCTTAAGGAATTGCAATCTCCACAAAAATTTAGCCTTTTCTTTCGAAATCAACCAAATTTGCCTAAACTAAGCAAAACTCGTTCTTTCAAACTAATTTGTCTTAATCCAAGTTGAATATCTTCGATTACACTCTAATCCTCCCAACGTGTAAATCTCTCTTTCGAGACGATGCTATGTCAGGTTTTATCAAGCAGTCTAACAATCAAATGTCACATTTCAGTTTTTCACTCAATTATTTCAAGTGTGCAAGCAAATTTTGGCCAAAAATTCACTTATAACACGATAATCACTTGATAGAACGAAATCAAACCAATAATAAAATAAGCATTATTCTATAGATTAAAACATGATTCAACTATACTTTCATAAACTACTAAATCCCTAGACAAAATAAACTTCTCACACATGATTAAAGATTAAACAACTAACCAACGTTTTGGCGAAATTTGAGAGAAAAAGCTTGACTGAGATAGCCTTTCAACCAAGGCTTCAAACTGCCTCAAAATCAAACACACACTCTCAAGATTTCTCACTACAACAATAATCAAACTAAAAATCTTAACTAAAAAGAACAAAATTTGAAGAAGAAAATGGACTGCGCTATGCTTTCGCTCTCTTCCATTGCTGCTAAACAACACCTTTTTATAGAAGAGCTCGGATCATTTCAGCCACACAGTCGAAGAAAGGCAAAGAGGCAACAATTTCACAGCTCACCATGGTCCGTGGCAGGTACCACGGTCTGACTATGGTCTTGGCTGGAAATGATTTTCTTCTCTTTTCTTGCTCCACAGGCGTAGCATCACATGCATGTCCCTAGGAGAGGTCAAAATACATCTAATAAGGGTCAAATGTTGGGTAAAAAGGCCTAAAATCCTGTGAAACACATCAAACAACTGTACCCAAGTATAAATCGAGAATATGAGTATAGATTATGACTTAAAGCATATAATTATCCTAAAAATGTGGCAAAATAGCCCTAAAATGATGTATACATTAAGCACTTATCACAGATTATGGGAGAGCGTCCATGCTTTGGTGAGCCAGAACCAATATGCTCTTATTGAGGGCAGATTAGTAGGCCTCAACATTATTATTTGCCAGGATTTGATTAGACTATACCAAAGAAATGTGCTATCTTTAAGTTTCCTCTTTAAAATTTACTTTGTTTTTTAGAAGCTTGCGAAACAATTGCTGGATAGACTCAAGTTTCCCCCTTGTTTACTAGTTGGATTATGAGCCTGCTCATACTTGTGGTTTTGCTCTCAATATAAACGGTTGCCTTATTAGATCCTTTGATGGGAAGAAAGGCCTTAGACAAGGAGACCCTATCTCTCTATTGAATTTTGTGCTAGTGATGAATTACTTGATAATAACACCGAGTCACCATGCATAGAATATATATTTGATTAGATTCCACCCTCTTTGCAAACCTATGAAGCTTCTAAACCTTTGTTCTGCATATTATTTAAAGGTTTTCTACAAGGGTGGTCACATCTGACCATATCTTGAGTGTCATTGGGTTACAAACAAACAAATAGAAATCGCCAGCCTTTTTAGTAGGAATTTCAAAGAGAATCAAACAAGAAATACTATATATAATTGGTTCCTCTTTGGGTATGCTCCCTATCAAGTACTTAAGAGTTCCATTATCCCGTAAAAGATGGACCAAAACTAACAACCATCTTCTCATAGATAAAATTACCAAGAATCAAATACTGGGCAACAAGGAATCGCCATATGCAAGACGAGCCCAACTTATGAATTCAATGCTTTTGTCATTTCACACTAATTGGTCCCTACCATTCATTCTCCCTGCAAGTGTGATTAAAGGGATTGAGGATGCGTAGGAACTTCTTATAGATTAAAGTCAGAAGTATCATAAGGCCCCAGTTGCTTGGATGTGGTGGAGGGTTGGGGACTAGAAACTATTTGGACTATAATCCTACAGATGTAGCCAAGCACTTATGGTTGATAGCTGTAGACAAAACGCTGCTTGTGGGTTAAATACGTACATGGGGCTCAAAGATAAGTTTGCATCAAGGCACATTATAAATTAGTGGAATGCTAGCCAATCCAGTAACTATTGTATTCCTAGTGGATATAAATGGTTAAGGGACACTTAACAAAAATACCCCTTGTCTAAGGTTTTATGGGATAAATTTACCATACCTAAATACTCATGTTGTTGGAGGATGTGTTTGGGGAGACTTATCACTAAAGATAGACTGCAGCATATGCAAATTAACATTTATCATGCAGTCTATTGTTTCTATTATGAAAGCAATGAAGATCACAATCATACATTCTTCAATCGCTCAATTAACAACTGCCAAGTACCCTAAGTTTTAGGAGAACCATTTTTAAGCCCCCTGACTTTTTGAAAATAATACTAGGGTACATTATGTTTTCAGACAATAGATTCTTAGGGCCTTTTTCTTATCATTTTGGCCTGAAACGTACAAAAATTTTCAACTTTGACCCAAGTAGGGTATTGCTAGTAATTTTGCTATTTCTGGGGCATTTTTAGAAAATATGCTTGTTTTAAATGATTTAATTTCTTATAATGACTTTACTAGTACCAATTATTACAATCTATTACTTATATCATAAATATTATGTTTTCTATGATTATAGACCTACTATACTTAGAAAAATTAATAAAACTTAATTAGAGAGTTTTGAGCATTACCTAAGCTTTGTCAGTGCTAGACCTGGGCGTTTCTCTAGCTTTCAGTTTACAGAGATTGATAATCTCAACCATACATCCCTTAAATCAGGCATAATACAGATATGTTTTGTTTTGTACTTCTTTTATTGAAAGCTTAAAAGTGAAAATATTACAATAGAAAGACTGCAGAGGAACTTAAGCTACTAAGATCATCAAATATTCTCGCTCACAGAGAAATGGGAAGTCCCAACTTCTCTTTTGCTAAAGTACGCTCAAATGACCATGTCCCTTCACAACACTCAACTTCTCTTTCTATAGAAGAGATGGACTACATAGGATGCTCGAATGGCTACAGTACACATATTATTTCAGGATGCTTTCATATGATTATAGTAGACTGCAGTATTTTACTAACTTGACAATTGACAAAACAATGCTTAGTGGTACGATAACTTTTCAAAGCACTTAATGCTAACAGGACTAGTCATCTATATTGAGATTCTACATGCCTTTATCTCCAATAATATCTTCCAATCCATCATATCTAGATAGTTATTAAAAATCTTCATTAAATTCAAGATGCTCTGGATTCCATTTTTGAAATAATTCATGTAGATATCTCTTTTGTTTTTCTACTAGGAATTTTCAGGTCTAACATCAAAGAGATAATCAAAGACATCTTCTAAAGTAACTCTTTCTGCCATCATATATTTGCTGAACTCATTATGATAAATGAAAGTAGTGATTGCACAATGCATTAACATTTCTTATTGTTCAATTAATGTCCACATTTGATTATAAATGTTGTAAAATTCAATGGTTCTTGTAAAGTAGAATCACTAACTACTTCTTGTTGTTCTAGAAACCATTCTTAAAGTTGATTATTAGGATCATATAGATCAATTAGTTTTCTCCTTTTTTGATTTTGAGTGCTGCACTCCAGCACTCATAGCTGGTATCTATCTCTAGAATTAAATCATCTTCTTCATTAGGTAAATTAAGAACAAGAAGATTTTACATATCTTTTGAAGGTTTGGACAATCTTTAAATTGCTAGGGGTTCATGTCCAAGTTACTTCTTTCTTGAGTTTATTCTGCAGTAATGGATTTCTCAGTTTAGTTAAATCCTTCATAAAATCTGAAGTATAGGTAAAATATGCAAGAAACCTTTTTAATTGTTTTCTATTCTCAATTTAGCTAAATCCTTAATGAAATATGAAGTATAAATAAGACATCCAAGAAATTTTCTGATTGTTTCCTATCTTCAATATTCTCAGGGAAATTTCCTATATTTTTCTAAAATATGTTTTTATGCGGTGGTTTATCCAGTTTTTATTTCTAAACCTAAAAACTCTATTTCTCGCTTGACATAAATGCATTTGTTTTTACCAAGGATAATACCATAATCAATACATGTTTACGTGACAGCCAGATTGTCATCTTTGTGCTTTTCGATGGTCTTCAAAACGGTAAGCATATATCGTCACAGTGATTAAGATCTTTGAAGATGTTATCCATTTTTCTTTGAAACATTTGAGGTACATTTTTAAGACCAAATGCCATTAGTATCGACTCATAATATCTTTGAGAGGCACTAAAAGCAATCAAAAGAATGCTTTCTTCATCCATTTTTATTTGTCAATATTCACTTTTGCAGCCTATTTTCAAGAACCAATAGGCTCCTTGAATTCTGTTGAAAAGAAATGTTTTATTAGGAATATAATAATCATCAAAGGCAGTATTGGCATTAAGCTTCTTATAATTAATTAACATTCTAGTTTTTTTCTCTTTTTTTAGCATAATTTCTTAACATAAAAGCGGACTGGTGTGAAGACTCTTACTATGGGGAATTTGCTTGGCCCCCTTAGATTTTGGGCATTTATTTTTCAAACTTGTTTTTTTGAGTTGAAATAACCACCCCTAACTGTTGATGATGATTTATTTCCCTAGCCAAGTCCAACCAAATGATGATGTGGCATGTAAACTTTGTGTAAGGGAATTGAAGTACTTAACATGCTCTTAACCCAGCTGCTTTAAACAGGAGAATGGCCAAACAAAATTTCCAAAAACAAACTTAATTAAAATTTTTTGAGTTTGAGGTCCTTTATCGTTCCCATCTCCTCTGCCACAACCCTATCTTGCATCTGCCATAGTCTAGAAGGTAAGCTCAAGTATTTTTTTTTAAATTTTTTATGATGGTATCAGTTGAAGAAATTTTGATGTGTGTATCTGTTGTTGTAATGTTGTCCCTCATAAGTTGTTAGTGTTGGAGATTAACATCAATTTCTTTTGCTTTTTATAGACTTGAAGGAGGAAGCCATGGACGGTTCTTCAAGCTTTGGGCCTCCAGTGTCAAAGGCAAATATTTTGTGCCCAAAATGTAGGCAACCAACTTAATTGGAGTAGTGTGTTTCTAGACTAGACAACAATTTCTTGAGGCCATATATAGCATGTCTGAAGTGTAGAGGCTTCAATCGCTGGGTAAAAGAAGAAGCTAGAGGAGAAAGGAGAGGATGCCTTCAATTAGGTAGCATATATAGAGGAAGGCAGAGGGTAGGAGGAGGATCCCCAGCTAAATTTGTTATAAACGTGAATGATATAGCTGAGCTAAAGGAAGAAATGTCCTACGTAATGAGTGAAGTAGCAGAGATGAAACATGAAATAAGGAGCTCACTGATGAAGATTTATGATGGCTTGAAGATTATTGTGTTGTTATGTTGAAGGATTTTTCTTGTATTTCTTGCATTGGGGGCTACGTTTAAATAATGATGATAGTGTTCTAGCTTCGAAGGAAGTTAAAAAGTGAACTAAGTAGTAAACTTTTTAGCTTGAATGATGTTGATTTATGCTACTAAGAAGTCGTAGCTTTCAGTTAAGTGTATGTAAATGAAGATGCTAATTAAATGTAGGTTGTACTAGGAGAATAATATGTTTTTCAACTATTACTCAGACAAAATCTTTCATTGTGGTTCTTGTAAATAACCTGAGCCAGTTAGTTGCATACATGCAATAGTTTTTAGCAATTCTAAGAAAAACTTAATTACCACCCCACCTAAATGCCTATAGCTTAACTACTTTGCCCCAAAACTATGCAAAAAAAGGTAGCAATCTATGGTGGCCCCAGATTGTGTGCAAAAAGGTTGCTAAATGTGCTGTCCACATACTATCCAAAAACAGACAGCATCTACCAGTGAGAAACTGGTTTACAAGTGGAATAAATGTCCAAAAGGGGAGGGAAGTAACTATCCAAAAAGGGCGGAAGTAACTGTCTAAAAGGGAGGGGGATGCCTTGTATTCTAGGCCTTCCTTTACTTTTTCAACCTTAATTTCTTTCCAAAACAGCAGCTCTTAATTCATCCAAAGACATAGACACATTGTGAGGTCTTTTCTTTATAGTTGCCTTCCTAGCACTTGTAGTCATAGTCCATGACAGTGTAGTAGATGTAGATCCCAAATTGTCCTGGCTACCGCTTGGTTGACAAGATTTAATTCAAATAATATAACTTAAAAAGAACCAAAACAAGAAAACATAGTGAGATTGGGATTATCAACTTCCTTAGGCTTCTCCTAGGCAGTTGACTTGTAGATGTCTTGGGGGAAAAACAAGAAACCTATGTTGACTCTTTTAGGCGCCAAGGACTTTTCCAAGGCAGTTGAGGTGAAGGTGTATCGATGGAGGTACAACCATCCCAGGTTCAGCAATGTCAGATAAGAAAAAATCAGTGATATATATATATATAT
>JAKOGI010000712.1:0-72500 GCA_029747015.1 Carnegiea gigantea
TATATATATATATATATATATATATATATATATATAAAGTTTAGTTTTGGAATTGTATCTCATAGCTGAAAATGTCAACAAATTTATTGTGAAATGAATACTAACTGAAAATGAGTGGTAACTTGGATAGGAAATTTCTATTGTTGATTGAACAGTAAAGGATTTGTTACAAAAGGGTGAGAGGAGGGGTGCATGGGGTTGATGGAAAGACAAGCTGGTAGAGTAGGTTGGGATGCGAAAACTCTTCAGCCTTATAATACAAGTTTGGAACATTAAAATAGTCCCAAGAAATAGCTTCAATAGTGAACTAAAGAGTGAATTAAAAATATCTCTAATATTTGAACAGTTAAATGATAAAATTATTAAAGGATCTTTAATGGTAAGCTTATCTCAAACTATTGTCTGAGCTATGCGGAAATGTTTGAATAGCCTTAACTGACAAAACTTGCTATAGTTATGACAAGTAATGATGATGGCTATTCATAGAAGTTATGCATGCATGGATGCCTAGTTTTTTGAATTCATGACTTTGTTACATCAATGATGACCACTATTTTCATATTTCATTAAGTGTTGAGTGAAATGCCTTGGATTGTTGCATATTTCATAGTGTGTTGCTATTGAATATTAAAATTCCATTAGGTGTTACTGCATAGTATTCCCATAATAGTGGTGGGATTGGGGGAAAATTTGGGATATTGTTGTAGGGTTATACAAATAAAGCCAGTCTCAGTCCCTTGAATGTAATTTGGGATTCTTGGTGTTTGATACTCTCCATAGCTATCGTGCGGTGACTTTAATAAGTAAAAGAAATGGTGCACATCATATGGGTAGGTATGCACGTTTGGAATAACCGATTGTATAAATTGAATGATATGTTGATTGATCAAGTGTTCTCCAGTAGTTAGTGACACACTAGCTGTAAAAATAGATGGTTTCAATATATGCGGCCGGTTACGATCATCAATGCTAGTTAACCATATAATTCTAGTAAAAGTGCTCGGTAAATTTTGATGATCTTTAAGTAATCATAGAAAAACGAGTTTGAAATAGAAAACTATTGATTATGCTCAATGAGCATGGCATATTCATTGTATCTAGTCCTTTGAGTGCAATAAAACAAAGTTCATGGTCTCTGATGTAGAAAAGGAGAGGTTTTTGAATGTTTCTAATGTAGTTATGAGGTTGAGTGTGGGCGATACTGAATTTCAACTCCATCTGAAATAAAGAAATTGAAATAAAGTCATTTTGTTTGAAGGAATTCCCTGGTGAGGAAGTTAGGGAGAGAATTTTTCTCTCCATTAATGAATTCAATATGAAAACCGAAAACTAAATATATTTCTTACCAACAAGCAAAAATTTGCTTCGACACAAGATTTTGAACATCTTTTTACAAAACTTCTTTTGCACTTTTTAAATCAATTCTAAAGAAGATGTTTTATAAAATAAATCGTCTTGAAATTTTGAAGTACACAAGATCATAAACAAAGTTTTCTTTCTAATGGTAGAATAATTGAGTTGAAGTCCAATGGAAACTCCACTATGAAACCTTACTAATTGTTCAGGATTTTGGTCAAAGACGATGCTTGAGAATTACCAAAACCTATATTTGATGCATCAGTTTCAGCTATTATAAATGCATGTAGATGCAGTATACCTACACATGGGAGATATTTGACTTTACTCTTAATGTCCTTGACTATTTGAGTTCGTTGTTGAGACCATGCAGGAGGATTTTCTTAAGCCTTTGAAATAGTGTTCTACAAATTTCTCTGCATTTAGGAAAGAAATCTTCAACATAATTGATACAAACAAGAAACCTTTGCAATTGATTTCTCTCTTTGATTTCATCTGGAAATTTGTTTGCCAATTTAACAAAGCGTTGAATGGGTTTAATAGTACCATTAAAAATATCACAACCTAAAAACCAAATTTTAATTTGAAATAACTTCATTTTTAGAGTAGACACAATAAATTTCGTTTATTTGGCATTGAAAAACGTATTTAGGCGTTTGAAATTTTGATCCAAATTCTTTGAATAAATAAGAACATCATCAATGCATATAATTGAAAATTCAGAATAACTACTGAGTGTATCATTCACAATATGTTAAAATTTAGAGGGAGCATTTTTTAGTTCAAGTGGCATTACATTCCATTCATAGTGTCCAAATGGAACTATGAATGCAGTTTTATGTCTATCCTTTTTGGTCATTCGAATTTGCCAGAAACCAAACTTCATATCAAATTTTGAACATATTTTTACATCATATAGTCTTTTGAATAAATCATTTTAATTGAAAATTGGATATCTTATCCATTGAAGAACTTTGTTGAGTGCTTTGTAATTTATGACTAATCTAAGAACAATACAATCCTTTTCAGATTAATTATAGACGTAGAAGGCTCCACATCTTCAAGGAGATTTAGAAGGTCTAACAAGATATTTGTCTAACAGAGACTGAATTTCTTTTTTGCATAATTCTAAAAATTTTTGCTCTCATTGGAATATTTCTTTCATTAAAATCCCTTTCATAAGGTAATTCTACCATTTGTTGTTTTCTATCCCAAAAAGTATTTGGAATATCAGCATAAACGTAATCTTCAAATGATTCTGTTTTTGGTATAGTAAATTGTTCATCAATACTTGCTTGAGCAATTCTATTTGAAAGAAAACTATCTATTTTTCTTTACTGGAAATAACTTTAGAGATTAAGGTTTCTTGAAGGCCTAAGATATTTTTATTTTTCATTGGAAAGCAAATTCAAATCTTATTTCTTTCCCAAGAATATTTGAACAAATATATTTAGAATCGACATTTGAAAGGACAAATTTGGATCAAAGAGGAGTTCCAAGAATGACTTACTATATGAGATTTTTAACAAGTATGAAAACATTTTTGAAACAATATTCATTATTACAAGTATAGACATCTGAAAGCTTGTAATTAATTTGAAGTCGATAGCCAGTACCACTAGTCATTTTTTCTTTAGTTTTCTCAAATATTTAGAAGGAATTAAACCTTCATGAATGCAATTCATGTCAGCAGCACTATTTCGTAGATCAATAAAATGAAGTTTGAAATCTTTAATTATGATAGTAATAGAGACATACCATTTTTGAAAATCAAGATGGTTAATGACTGGAAAGGATACCTTAGGTTTTTACTTGTCTAGACTTGGTTCAGGAGAATAATATGTGGATTGATTAGGGACTTTGAAGCATCAAATGAAGAAACTTGGTTTTAAACTTCTTTAAGTTGAGAAATAAGGATCGAATTCGTCTCCATAGGGAGATTTTGCATTTTGATTTAATCTATTAAATCCTTCACTTCGGTTTTGAGCTAATTGACTAATTGTTTTAATTCTTTGACTATTATGGATTTAGAGAGGTAAGATTCTTATGCTCCATGATTTTCTACTACTTGTCTAAGACTGAAGCATAGCATTTCTATCTAGGTAACTTTATTAAGGTTTTGAGTTTTTAGAGATATTGAACTTTAATCTCTAGATCCTAATATTTTTTGTGATAATATCAAAGAGGAGTTCTTCTTGAGATTGATATTTGGTGCTCACATTACAATTGTTAGGGCATATGGTATTTCTTCTTTTGGGGAATCAGAATCATCATATGTCTGAATCTCGTACAGAGCCTCTTCGGAATCACTATTGATTAGGAGGTAAAGCATTACTTTTTGAAGCTTTTTATCTTCAAGTTGCATAGTTTTTGCTTTTAATGGACATTTATCAGCTTTGTTTCCTACTTGACCACAATTATAGCAAGTAATGACTTGAGTTGGGGTGGGTTCAAATGGGCTTGGTACAATATTCTTTTGAGTTTATCGAGAGTTTTTCTTGGGCTTTTGATAATGTGCATTTTTAGTTTCATATCTTTTGGGATAATTTTTTAAAGATCTTTTCATAGGCTTTTTCTTTTTAGATGAATAGAGTTTCTATCTTTGGATAACCAAAATGTTCACAAAACGATCCGAGTTCATTATCAAATAGTCTCTTCCTATATTGATATTTGCTTTGGATTCTCTGCTCAGTGCAAAGGGCTAATCCTTCATACTTAATGAATCTAAACAGGTGACTATACGTTAGACTATTCCATAGGATTTCTATTGAATCACAATGATCTTTTAATGTTTTTCTTATTCTTTGAGAAAATAAAGTTAGTGACCCAGAAATGAATTTCTCTTTCCAATAATTTTCATTAGCATCTTTCCTTTGTAGGACATAAGTAAGGAATGTATCCTTATACCATTTGTGGTCACTTAGAGTTTGGCATCTAAGATTTTAAATCATTTCTAAGTTAGAAGAGGTTAGTTCTTTCGTATTTCCTGTGAAGTATTTGACTACGGTATAAATAAGTATTCTACCGCATCAAACTTATAGCAATTTTTGGTTTGACCTCTGAAGTTTGTGGATCTTGAATACTTTCTATTGAACTTTGAAGTTGATAGTATAAGATATTTATTCTATCTTGGTTCATGTGAATATTATTCCACTAATTTTTAATTGACCTATAAAACCATAAACAAGAAATTTTGTAGCATTCTCTATAGAGACTCATTTTGTAATATATGAAGTCGCATAAATACCCATTTCTTGAAGAGTATTGACAATTTTATATTTAGACTTTTCATCTATATTCCATTGATAAATAGTATTTCTATTATAGATAGACTGAACTAATGATTTATTAGTTTTAAGTCAAGGATCTAGAGGGATAGACTTTGATTAATTTTTTATCGACTATTTTGTATACCTAATTTATTAATTTGAATTTTATTGAAATTATCTTCAATGGTTTGAATAAAATTTGGATTATCCACGGTGCTAGATTCAAAATCTAAGCTCTTGGTTGATTGCTATAGGATAGTTTATTAGTATTAAATATCTATTTTGCAGATGGATTGCCAAGAGTTTCCTGAATTTCTTGTGAATCTCTTTGTCATATCTTAACATGTCTTTAAAAATTTCATGCTTTTTAAGATAATGATTTATCCAATTGAAAACAGGTATATATTCTTTTATTTTAGCTAATTGATTGAAATAAATAGTTTTTTTGCATGCCTTTATAAAAATAAGAAAAGAACTAATCTCAGTATGTTTGGTTGTAATCTTGATAAAATTCTTTATTAATATAGACTTTATCTACTTGAAATTTATTTTTTGCAATAACGTTTATGTCAAAGGATGTTTTTTCCCAAAAGTTTTGAAAGCTCAAACTTTATTAGAACAGGTTGAATTAATGCGTTGCAATAAATCATTTTACTTCAAGTGCCAACTTTCATTATACGCAACATTGAAAGTAAAAGAGACCTAAAGGATGATGATGGTATGATGATTGAATTATTGGACTTAGGATAATCTATTAAGTTAATAAAATTAATCAACAAAAAATGGTACATAAATATGTTTATCATAGATAAAGACTTAATCACTAAACAATAATTACTACCTGATGACACCAAGACCACCTCCAATTCAACCTTATACTCTAGGGACCACCAAATCACTAGGCTAACCAACAAACTCACCAGGGCATCGAAACGACTCACAGAGGCTAACCAATGCTACTGACTAACACAGCTCCATACCAAATAACAAACTTATCTAGGATAGTTCAAGTATTTGACTAGAGATAATCCAATTGGAGCCACTCAAGCCAAATAACTTGGGCAATCCCCTAACTCAATCTAGGATACAGAAGTTAATCACCACCTAGATGAGGGAAGGGACCTAGAACACCACCTGAGAGGGCCAATTCTCAAGATATAGAACTAGGGATTTTTGAAAGAAGAGAGTATGCAACTCAATTCTGAACTTTGCTTTTCATTTGATGAATGCTTGATTAACACAACGTGAACTATGGCCTTTTATAGGCTGGCCTCACACATGAAAAGACTCAAACACATAAAGACTCATTACTAGATAGAAAACAAAAAGACATGAAACTGAAATGTAACCTAAAAGACTAGAAAACCGAAAAGACACAACATACACATGGCCATTTATCTACTTAAATGACAACCTATCAACTATCCACTTGAGAGACTTGAAAGGTCACGTTTCAGCCTTGGAAGAAAGGGAAAAACGCAGCTTGAGCAAACCAAAAGACGTGATGGTTCATGTATGCACATTCAGCTCATAAACGCGTTTACACCTACAGTAGGGCCAGATTCATTAGACCATAACTCCCTGATTTGTGATCCAAATTGAATGATTCTTGATTCTCTGAAAAGCCTGAAGAGTCTAGTTTCCAATGGAAGTGGTTTCACTATATTTGGACTGTCCGTTTAAAAGTTATTGGCTGAAGAGTGCAGACTGCTTAGAACTGGACTGCATTTCAGCACTTTATGATGTGGGCTAAAGATAACCAACCAAATGGACTCCAAATGATGCGTGGCCGGTCTTATTAGAAAGCTAACTCTTTAAGCTTGAATGAGGTGAAGGACTTCATGAGAATTACCCATCTTTTCTTGCTGCAATAGACATACAAAATCGGGCCTCGGCATGGACGAACTAAGCATGAAAAGAGGGTTAATCTCCATAGCTTTGCTGAACATAAGCGCAATCTCCTTGACTTCTTTGGCTGCTTGTGATCTTCCTCGAGCTTAATAGGAGTAGTGGAGTTTACGGGCAAGGAGCATGATGGTCTTGATCCCCATTTGGGAAACCCCTTGGAATAAGGCACTTTGAAGTTCAAAACAAACTCCACAAAGTGTCTTGTATCATAGAACTCAAATAATGGGACCAAATATAAGTGTTTCTGGCCTTTTCCTCCCTTGAAGTTGAGCTTGAGGAATGAAAATGATGCATATGGAAATATGCATCATACTCCCCGGGTGGTTTGGAGTTTGTCCTCAAACTCAAGAGTTCTTTAGTCTTCTCATACAAGAGGGCATATTTATGGAATGTGGTTCTTTGAGGGAAAAATTCATAAGGCATCTTTTGTAAGGCTTTTTGTGGTTTGGGGGGTTGGGAAGGTTGAATGGGGCTAGGTTCATGCTCATCAAATCTTGGAGGTAGGCTCCAATTTACCTCATTATCTACTTCATCATAGGCATCAAAGATGGGAGGTAGATCAAAGTTAACGTCACTATTTTCTTGATAATGGCCATCTCCATTCAAGACAAATAGATAGCTAACTTTTTTTTCTTCCTTCATGGCTACTTCCCATTCGGCCAAGGTGATGAATTCCTTGTTGGGGCAGTCCGAGAGTGCATGACCAAAGCCTTGACACTTAGAACACCTTTTAATGCTCATCCTAGAACTCATGGTAGCACCAAATGTGTATAGGGCTAATTTGTGGATGTGTTTGGGTTTGGAAGCTTGGTCAAGTGGGCAACCTAAGCTCTGATACCAAATGATGTATAAGCGAGCACAAATGACCAAGACAAGATGTGTTTTTGGTTTTTTGAGGGGTGAGAACAAAGTAAAAATGAGAAAAGGATAGTTCAAGTATTTGACTAGAGATAATCCAATTGGAGCCACTCAAGCCAAATAACTTAGGCAATCCCCTAACTCAATCTAGGATACAGAAGTTAATCACCACCTAGATGAGGGAAGGGACTTAGAACACCACCTGAGAGGGCCAATTCTCAAGATATAGAACTAGGGATTTTTGAAAGAAGAGAGTATGCAACTCAATTCTGAACTTTGCTTTTCATTTGATGAATGCTTGATTAACACAACATGAACGATGGCCTTTTGTAGGCTGGCCTTGCACATGAAAAGACTCAAACACATAAAGACTCATTACTAGATAGAAAACAAAAAGACACGAAACTGAAATGTAACCTAAAAGACCAGAAAACCGAAAAGACACAACATACACATGGCCATTTATCTACTTCAATGACAACCTATCAACTATCCACTTGAGAGACTTGAAAAGGTCACGTTTCAGCCTTGGAAGAAAGGGAAAAACGCAGCTTGAGCAAACCAAAAGACGTGATGGTTCATGTATACACATTCAACTCATAAACGCGTTTACACCTACAGCAGGGCCAGATTCATTGGACCATAACTCCCTAATTTGTTATCCAAATTGAATGATTCTTGATTCTCTGAAAAGCCTGAAGAGTCTAGTTTCCAATGGAAGTGGTTTCACTATGCTTGGACCGTCCGTTTAAAAGTTATGGGCTGAAGAGAGCAGACTGCTCAGAACTGGACTGCATTTCAGCACTTTATGATGTGGGCCAAAGATAACCAACCAAATGGACTCCAAATGATGCATGGCTGGTCTTATTAGAAAGCTAACACTTTAAGCTTGAATGAGGTGAAGGACTTCATGAGAATTACCCATCTTTTCTTGCTGCAATAGACATACAAAATCGGGCCTCGGCATGGACGAACTAAGCATGAAAAGAGGGTTAAACTCCATGGCTTTGCTGAACATAAGTGCAATCTCCTTGACTTCTTTGGCTGCTTGTATCTTCCTCGAGCTTAATAGGAGTAGCGGAGTTTACGGGCACGGAGCATGATGGTCTTGATCCCCATTTGGGAAACCCCTTGGAATAAGGCACTTTGAAGTTCAAAACAAACTCTACAAAGTGTCTTGTATCATGGAACTCAAATAATGAGACCAAATATAAGTGTTTCCACGTATGATCTTGTTTGGCCTTTTCCTCCCTTGAAGTTGAGCTTGAGGAATGAAAATGATGCATATGGAAATATGCATCACAATGCTACTGACTAACACAGCTCCATACCAAATAACAAACTTATCTAAGTTCTTAATAAGGATATTCATATATCATTAAGGATTAATTAACCTTTTTTAGGTAACTGATAAATCCGTCGACCAATCCTTTGGAATTTAGCCTCGCATCAGGGTAAGGATAATGCTTGGGTAAAGACTTTATATATATATATATATATATATATATATATATATATATATATATATATATATATATATATATATATATATATATGTATGTATGTATATTAGTATATATATATAGATACATACATATACATACATATATATATATATATACTACACATATCATATATATATATTATATATATATATATATATATATATATATAATATATATATATATATATATATATATATATATCTATATATATATACATACATACATACACATACATCCTACATATAAGCGCACATGTATATTTATAATTATATACATACACATATGTATATATATATATATATATATGTGTATCTATATGTAATGGTTTGTATATATATGTATGTATTGTTTATATGTTTTTGTGTGTGTGTATTGGATCTGTATTTGTATAACAGTACCTTTCATTTGTTTGATAGGGTACTCAAAAATTATGATATGTATGTAATTTGAGAGTAACTTTTTGAATAATGGAATCTTCCATTGTTTGATACATGGATTGTAGATTAAAGAAGGTAGGCTATTTGGAATTCATATGAAGGCCATATGGTTTTAATTTCAAATGTTGGATTTAGATAGATATCATATGATTGAGCTTTATCAAGATGCGTATTTTAGAGGGTAAGAAACGTGAGTGGTGGATGTACCTAACTACTTTGGGTTTGTGTATTGCCTTCCTTGTTCAAAAAGGAAGTTGGCTTCGTAATATGATGAGATTGAAGAAACTTGTTAGTGTTTAGAATTATGTTGGCAGGTAAGATTTCAATATAGACATGCTAGCTTTGTACTCCTACTGTATACCACTTCATTTACAACAATTGTAACAAGAGCCATGCAACCCCAACTATTGATGTTGTAGGTAATAGTGATGGTTCTGTAGTATCCTCTTCTACTAACAACAGGAGTGAAAACGAGTCTAAAAATTTTAGGATAGTTGAAATGGGGAAATATGAAAAGAGTTTGTAGGAGTGTCATCTAAGAACTAGGCTTAACAATCTTTATATAACCCTACAAAGCCAGACCAATAATTTCACTAACAAAGTGGAAGCGGCTTGATTTAGTTTCTCAAGGCTAAATCACTAGTGCAGAATCCATAGTAGCTCATAATCAAACACCAACACAAATGCCAAATCAACCTTCAAAAATCAAAGACTATACACCATTCTTCTCAATCCCCCGCCCTTCTATGTTCTCAATCTTCTTACCCCATGCTATAGATCTCCTCAGCCTTGTCTTCTATACATCGTGACCCTAGCTCTACTCAGCTTGAATCACAAATGCCCAAAGTGACTATAGACTTATCTGCATACCATCCTCTCAACTTCATGTCTATCCCTGAATATAAATAAATTATTAGTTTAGGAGGCTATAAACATATAACTAGAGACCTTAGTCAATCTAGATGGGTATCTGACCAGGATTATGCTTGGGGGTTTCAAGTGATAGGTCAAAAGGAGCTTATAAGAGTGACCATAATGACAATCAAGATGTTGACTTTAATGTTAATCATATATATAAGACATATAAAGAAGAAGAAGAATGTAAAGAATCTTTAGTAGATTTAGATGACTATAGCATCAATGATGATAATGATATTGATGAGTTATTAAATGCTGATTTGGAGTATGAAATACCTAGGAACATCAATGCCAAAGTTGTGGATGATGACAGAAACCCGCTAAAATATGTGGAACAAAATGTATCAAAATGGAAATATGCGGCACCAAACTCTAATGGTAGAAGTGTCTATAACCAGGGATTCAAAACTCGATCGTTCCTTTCCGAAACGGCCGAATTGGCACGGATTTTAACTTGACCAATCCGAGTTTTGTCGAAAACTCAAAGGGAACCCCCTTCCACAGCAGAACGGTCGTTCCACCTGTGATGGAACAGGAAACAGGCGATTAAACCAGGATGGAAGAGGACAATTTGGTGACTAAATGTATGATTCCTTTTGATTTGTATAATTCGTTTTGATTTTATACAATTCCGTTTAATTTCAGAATTTATATTGAAGATGACACACGGAACGCGATAAAAAAGCAGACAAAAAAGCACAAATCTAAAAAGCACTACAATCTACAAATAAATGACCGTGAAACTCCAAATTGTGCATCTGTGAGTTTTAACTGAGAGAAACTTAGATCTGAGAAGTGGGAATTGGGACATACCTTCGTTCGTTGAAGGAGAGTCGGTCACTTTATTGCCCAGAATCAAGGTCGAGCACGAGCACGCGCACGGAGCACCATTGCTGTGATGGTTGCTTCATTACCCAGACAAAACTCGCTTCCTCTATTTGCCCAGAATCGAGATCTTCCGTGCAGCCACCATTGGAGCCGATGTACAAAAGCAAGAGAGGCAGAGGGGGAAGAACGGCTAACCAATGGGGGGAGAGAGAGAGAGAGAGAGAGAGAGAGAGAGGAACAGAACGAGGACTGCAGAGAACGAAGAGAGGCAGAGAAGGAAGAGTGCTAGAGAGTAAAGACAGAAGCTGAGAATTAAAGAGGAAAGCAAGGTTCCCATGAGTCAGACCTTAGACAGATTCTTGGCTTCCAGAGGAAGCTTGCTTGTGAGTACTGAGTAGTTTTGAATTTTTTTTTTTCCCCTGTTTGTAGACTCTGATTTTAAGTAATTTTAGGTTAAGATTGTATAACCTCTTTTTTGTTTGTTCCCAGAGGAAGCTTCTCTTTTTTTTAAGACAGGATCCGCCTGGTAAGGTATGAAGTTATGAACTTAAGATTGTATTAATTTTTTAAATTTTTGTCCACAATAAATTATTTATATAGTTTAATTAATTAAATTATATCTTTTTGATCAAGTACTTAAATTAATTTTTGGAAAGATATCATAATAATATAATTTTTAGAAAGATATTATTTATATAGGATCTTGAATGAGGCCGTTTAATAAGAATTTTATTATAAAACATTGTCTATATAACCTAATTTTTGACTTTATATATAGTTAGACTTACAGTCTCACAATATCTTATTAATTTATTATGACATCATATGAATTTGAATTGAAAATCATAGTTTCTAGTTTTAGGCCACAACGACAAACCGATATAAAAATAATACTTTTTTAAATGAAAATGACTATGTTATACATGTGAAATATAAATATATTTTTATATTTTAATTAATTGCAACTCATATTGTTGAGGACATAAAGAATTAAATAATGAATGGACAAGTCCTAAATAAGATATATGATACAAATTATACGGCTTATGAAATTTAAGAAGATAAAATTAGAGGAAAAAATAAGGAGAATTACTGGAAATTTTTCATTCTAAAGTAATATTAATATACATCTCCATACAGGGATTTGAGTTTTCATTTTCCATTATACTATCCAACCTTTTTCTGTTATTCCATTTTTTGTGAAATTGTAGGTGTCATTGAAATAATAATATTTAAATTTAAGTTTACTATAACATTTTCAATTTAAGATGAGGTAATCCTAAATAATTAATTTTGTAATAAATTATAAAGATTGATAGCTCGTATTTTCATTGATCAATTTCTTATTATAAATTACAATAGTGAAAAGGCACACAAAAATTACATATTGATATAGTATTAATTGTAAAGACTATTTCTTATATTAGTTGTCATTCAAATAACAATAATTAAAAATTAGTTTATTATGATATTTGAAACTAAATATGAGGTAATCTTAAACATTTAACTTTATTATAAATTCTGAATATTGATAGCTTGTATTTTCATTGATGAATTTGTTAGTACAATAGTACAAAACGATAAAAATACAATGTTAGCTTTAAAAGTTATTTGTTAAATTAGTTATATGTACTACTCTGAAGTTTATTTATTTTTGTACAGGTTTAAAGGGGAAAAAATGCCAGGACACAATAGGTGTTCTAACGAAGATATTGGGTGGTGCTTTGGTATAGCAATTGATGGAAGTAAAACAGGTCCAATGCAAATTTCGTAGCAAAGTGATAAGAGGTGGTATAACACGTCTCAAGCAGTATTTAGCTTATAGATGGGAGACGTTGCTCCTTGCCCAGACGTCTCTGCTGATGTCAAAAGAGACATGATGAAATTATTGCAAAACTATAAAGAGCAAAAGAGACAAAAAAACAAGGATCGCTAGAGATTGGAAGATGAAATAACACGATCATTCAACTGTGATGATTATGTTGATGACGAGGAGAAGGATGATGCTCAGCTAGCACATGCTAGATATCAAAGTTTGGAGCAACACCGGTTTGAACATCACCAACGGGTGTACAGAGCAAGCAGGGTACATATTATGATGAAGAACGCAGTAGCCGGCCACCAAGTGTTCCCCAAATACGTTGATCAGCTACTGTTTGAGAAACTAGCTCAAGAGGATCAAGGGATATGGCATATGAACAAATGTCAACCCCTACCGCTAGACTTAGAGCTATTGAGGTGGAGCTTGAAAAAGATCGAACTAGGATGAAACAATCTAAGGTCAACTCAAGTTGGTTGAAAGCAACAAAGAACAAGATGATTAAGGCATTTGGAAGTTAGGTTATAGATACCAACGTGCCATTTACTATGGTGGATTCTGTATATACTAATCCGCTCCTTGAAACTATTCGTGAGGCTAGCCCTGAAGTAAGAGCTCCTTCTTCTTATAAACTCTTAAATGTTTATCTGCCAAAAGCTGCAAAAGAAATTAGACAATCGATATTTAAATTTGCCCCTAAATGGAAAGAAAGAGGTGTCACCATAATGTGCGATGGTTGGTCTAGTATGACCAGATTGAACCTCACCAATTTTCTTATTTACTCAAATGGTTTCACCGTCTTCTATAAATCAGTTAATGCATCAGATGTACAACGTAGGGATGCTGATTACCACTTCAAACTCATGAAAAAAGCAGTAGAAGAGGTTGGTCGAGAAAAAGTAGTCCAGATAGTGACTGATAATGCAGCTCTAATGAAAGCTGTAGGGAGAACATTGATGGAAGAGTTTCCAAACTTATAGTGAACACCATGTGTGGCCCATTGTCTGAATCTCATTTCGGAGGACTTCGCTAAGCTGGAACATGTTGGGGATGTTATAAAGACAGCCAGGATGATCTCAAACTACATCTATTAATTATGATTGGGCTGTAAACTATATGAAAAAATTTACAAATAATTGAGACATCACCAGACCTGGTATCACTAGGGTTGTGACAAATTTTATCTCTCTTGAAAGTTTGGTGTGGTACAAAACTGCCTTAATGGGAGTCACCTAAGGGGTTGAACTCTAGATTGGGGAAGTTAAAAGATGCAACAGCAAAAGATGCGCCAACTCGTTCTATCGTCAACTAAAGAAGTCTTGTCATTTTGGAAAAAGGCTGATGATGTTCTGTAACTATTTGAACCTCTTGTCAAGGTATTGAGATTAGTTGATAGTGACGACAAGCCAATCATGGGCTTCATATATGAGGCAATGGAATGAACAAAGTTGACTATTGGCAAAGCGATTAGGAATAGCAAGAGGCACAAGGCAATCTTTGAGAAAAGATGGAACTTCATGCATAATGATTTGCATGTTGCAGGTATTGAATTAATTTTCTAATTTCCATTACCGCATTTATATTATTTACAACATAATTTATAGATTGTATATCATGTTTCCTTAATGGATAACCTACTTTATTTTTTTATAAGGGTATTTCTTTAATCCCCAATACGTGTATCAACAAAGTTAAGACTGGGAAGACAGAGAGGTGAGAACTAGAGTCCAAAATGTGATAATGACGTTAGAACTAGATGTTGATAAGCAAATCAAAGCAATGCGACAGGTTGCGTGAAATAGCATATGTCTAATTATTAATTTATTAATTTATCTTCTACATTATATTTTATGAATTTTAACATTGGCATAAATATGCATATATTTCTTTACAAAGATAGGATGGACTCCCTTGGATCATCTATAACTCAAAGGGCAATTACATCATTAATACCAGGTGACCATAATTTATTCATACACACACATATATAATTACATATGTTAAATTTTAAAGTTTCAATTTTCATTATCTAAGATTTTAAGGAAATGTATTTCATGTAGCTGAATGGTGGATACTTCATGGGGGATGTGCACCTGAACTTCAACGCATTACAGTTAGAGTATTACGTCGAACAACTTCTGTCTCTAATTGTGAAAGAAATTGGAGCATGTTCAGTCAAGTGCACATAAAGGCAAGTAACAAATTGATGTATAAGAAGCTTGATCTCATTGTTTTCCTTTGTTACAATCAAAAATTGAAATTGAGATATGCAAGGCGAAGGACTGAGGAAGAACTGACTGAGTCTTTCAATCCTATCAACCTGGATTACATATTTGAAGATGATGATCTATTAAATCTTTGGCTATCCAAAAAGGAGCAACCAGTTTTTGAAGGAGATGACTTGAACTAGTTGAATCTTGATGAAAATGAGGTGAATGCCGCCATCGATATTGAGCATGATGATGATCCCTAACCTAATGCGACCGCTTCATTTCACTACAATGTTGAGCAGCAACCACAAGATATACAAGGCAGTGACTTTGAGTCAGAGGGACATTTATCGCCTTCAAGTAGTCATGGTGGAAGCGGAGGTGGAGGAAATGGAGGAAACAGAGGTGTAAATGAGATGGGTGCATCCTATTCCTCTAGACCACCAACAGATTACTTTACTGATCGTGGTCGTGGTGTCATAGTTGAAGATGATGGAAGAAGTCGAAGTTCTCCTGACGAGCAACCAAGAGAATCGTCACAAACTTATCATCGCATAAGAAAAGGTAAGGAACCCATTCAACCACATGGTTATCCAACTGACGCCCTGTATGGATATACAGGTTTCAAAGAAGTGCCATCAAGTTTTACAGGGCGTGGTCTGTTTGCTCCTTCAGGTGGCTATGACACATGTGGCGGTGTCTTCAATAATTATGGATATAGTTCAACAAATACTAATTGCCCTCCACTGCCTTATCCTTCACATGAGCTACAATTTGTTGGGTCTGATTCAAGTAGACGACATCAAGATAACCCTCCGATCATCAACCATTGGACTATTAATTATGGGGACCATCATTATCATCAGCCTACCTTTTATAACGGTAATTCAACTTCAAGTTAGCAATCTTGAATGGATTCAACAGTGTCATCAATCTTCTACCCACAATAAGAGTCATATGATGTTGATCAGAATAATGATGACACCTATCAGGATCCTCCCCGTCATTCATTTTGGTGGTGATAAATTTTTATGTATTATGGATTTTAGATATGAGTTTGTACCAAATGTACAATAAGATATCTAGTGTGTTTTATTTTTTGTGAACTTCGTAGCTATGGATTGTTTAAACTAATTTTATCTTTTAACATTTGTAGTTTTATACTATTGTGGGACGTTATAAATCTTAACTTATCATGTTTGACTATTGCGAAAATTAACTCATTATGTTCACATAAAATTTTTTAAAAAGTAATATTTTAGACCAAACTTAATATAGTTTATCTTCCACCTAACATATTTTTTGTTAGGAATAAATTGCAAAACGTCTTCTAAAAGTTTAAAATCCAATACTGTTTATTTTTTTCCCTAAATAGGGTTAGCACTTGACCTGTTTGTCCTCACTCTAAAACTCCATGAGTCCAAATATTTTGTTTCAAATAATTAAAATAAACAATCGTCGATTCCCAAAAAACATAAAATTAATCAAACACTTAGCAACATGATAATAAAACTTTGGACTTTAAATTAATCACCAGGCAGTAGTGGATAATGGTTATGAAAGGTCTTCGTCTAAAAATGTTAATAAAAATTATGTTAATAATACAATTACTTACATAATTGTAGCACAAACCAAAAATACTACAAATTCAACCGAAAAAACAACCATGTCAACCATTTCACGCCGCAGCGACCGCGATTTGTTCCACGATAAGCATATCATACCGTTTTCGTGACACCACGATCGAAACCACGACCGTGACTGAATCTGCATTTTGAATCACTATCTATAATGGAGGGGGACACGTTTGTCGATAAAGATTAGTGGAGTAGGGTGATCAGAGTTTGCAATACAAGTGTTATTTGCAATGCAAAGGATTACGAATGATAGGTTTAGACACATAGCTATATGTAAGGTTGAAACTTATACATGGAGAGCGTACTACTCCAGATTGCCATATGGTGTCATATGAAAAATAAAATCACCTAAGGGCTCCCATTTTTTCCTATATTACAAGAGAGCTGATGGCTTCACATCTATGGGTTGCAAAATAACTTGTGATAGATTCTAAGGTGAATCTTACAATGACAGCTATTCATAGCCACTCATGTGACATAGCAAAGAAGCTTCTCAAGTGATAGTATGCATGAAGAGTCTTGTGCAAGATTTCCAAAATATCTTGAGGAAATCAAAGAGAATAACTGGAGGACCATAGCTTCCTGCATCTCTTAATGATTGATGATATCCCCTCCTTTCAAGAAGATGTTTATTTCATTTAGGGCCATGATAACTGGGTTCATTAAAGGCTATAGACCATTCATTGGGGTTGATGGTGCTTTCTTAAGGGTCCTTACAAAGGTGTGTTGTTGACAGTAATGACCTTAAATGCTAATAATGATTATTTCCCTAAGCATATGGGGGTTGTTAAGATGGAGAATAAGGACAAATGGGAAAGCTTTTTCAAAGCTCTAAGGATCTACCTGGATGGGACAGATTTGTCAAAGCACACATTTATTTCAAACATACACAAAGTATATTTGTATGCTTCCTATTTTTTCTTATATATGATAAGTACATTTAATCTATTTTTGCTTAATTTACTACTTTTGCATAGGTTTCATTAAATCTCTTGAAGAAAAGAATGAGTAAAGTGCACTATTATAGAAACTTTAGTGCTAAATGTCCTGGTTTGGATATGGCATATGCTTGTTATTGATTTACATTTAGGATTTCAATTTGACATGCTCATTATTGTTGTAGGTGCAAAATCATACTCTCTATTTTAGATAGCTTGTAGTGCTCATAATCAGCATGTAGAAAAGCACGCCATGGAAGCCATCAAGAAAGACTCAGTAGGTGCATATAAGTGGCTGTTGAGTGATCCAATTGAACACTGGCCTAGGTACACCTCACTGTGAACCTTAAATGCCCTAATAATACCACAAACTTTATGGACTCTGTCAATAGGAAGATGAGTTGTTTAGTGACAAACCAATTTTCACTCTTTTAGAGCAGACTAGGAGGAAGTTTATTGACATAATAGCTCATAGATTCAAGTTGGCTGAAACTTAGCCTACTCATGTGGTTCCCAAGGTCAAAATGCTTTTGACCAAAATTAAAATAGAAAGTAGGGGTTGTATAGTCAACCCTACTAGTAGAGGCATGTTTGATGGTAGTATTACATTCATACCAAACATAATTGGGCATCACTGTGATTGCATGGTGTGAGACATTAGTGATATATCTTACAAGCATGGGATAAGATGTGTTTTAAAGAAAAGGCAAGACATTGACTTATATGTACATGAAGTATATACTATTATGTCACACATTATGTCATCATGCACCCTATTAAGGATCATTATTTTAGAAAGAAAAGGGATGTCCTAAGCTAGGTCCATCACAGTTGAAATTAAAGAGTAGACTAGCCAGTAGAAGAAGAAGGGAGATAACTAAAAAGAGGAAGAAACATACCAAAAACAACACCCTCAGATGCAACAAATGTAAGTAGTTTCTGCATAGTCCTAGGAGTTATGGAGAGTGCAATGTGCTTGAAATAAGGGAGGAAAAGATAATTCTAGGAAACTAAAAGTTGGTGAGAAAAAAGGAAGCTAGTAGGGCAAGCAAGGTTGATGGAAACACTTCGAAGAAGGCAAAGATAACCCAAGGTAGTTTATCTCAGCCAAACACTACTAGAACTTCTTCATATTAGCCAAAAATAGCAAGAATTTCTTTGTCTCAGGCAGTAAGAGCCAAATCTTATTTATTCGAACAAACAATCTTAAACCACATCATCTAGCAAACCAAATCCCTAACTAGTGCTGAGATGCCCTTGTTTGCAACTTATCATTTCATTATTTGCTATGTTTCCTTTAATACTTATAATTACTCTCCTTCTCTTGCCTCCTACTCTATCATAGAGAGTGCAAGGCTGTTAGTATATGTTGCTACCCATTTTTCAAGAGTCTAAGCTTTTTCTCAGCAAACCAACACCATTTTATTGTACAGCTACTGTGGAGAATGTCATTGACCTATTGGACTGAATGTTAATGGAGTTTCTACTATACTTTACAGATATACTCTGTTTCTAGATGTACTCTATTTTTGTTTCGGCGTTACTAGATTTGTTGTGCATTGGTGGAAATTGTTGACAATCATATGAGCATTAATTTTTAGATGTGCTTTGTTTTTGTGTTAGTGTTACTGGATTTGTTATGTATTGATTGAAATTGTTGACAATCATATGAGCATCAATTTGGTGGATTTTAATTGTTGTATCAGTAGGTTCTTTTTGACATTTCATTGGTGTTAAATAAAGTACATTTCATAATATGTTCTTCAGTATTAAAAACCCTAGGAGCTCACTCATTGCAATTGATACAAGGCTTGCTACGATAATTGTAATTTCAACTAAAATCCTTTCATTAATACCCTTAAGTAGTATTATAATCTCTTTGAGTTCGTTCACTATGGCACGCTTGCTTCATTCCTCTTCATCTAAAAGTCTTTGTCTATCTTCCATAGGTTTCGCCCATTTCACAAATTTCCCATATTGAGAACATTTGTTAAATAGCCTTTCTGTGTTGTCAGAAGACGTCGATAACTTTGTATCCCTAACCCTCCCACAACTTGGACAAGAAACCTCCATATCATAGTGAATGTAGCTACCTCTACAACTAGATGAATTTTGCATATTTTGTTCTACTAATATAATGTCCCTTATTAAATTATCCAAAAAATCATTAATAAAATGCACAAAAATATTCTCAAAGGGACCCAACTTAAATATACATAAAAAGAAAATTTTAAATAACATTAAAAGATAATTTGAGATAATTATTATGTGTTTATTAACTTTATGCTATCACTAATAAAATGTATAAAAAATTCACATACCTTCAACTGCTTGCTTTGAGCTCCTTCAATGATGGTCAGAGACAGAGACAGAGAGAGAGAGAGAGAGATGAGGGACAAAGAATATTTTAAAATGAGGGGTGAGGTGGTGTGGGGTGGCAACAAGGGGGATTTAAATATATAATTTGTTGACTGCTGGGATAAGTAAAAAAATCTAACAAAAAACACCTTCTTACAACAACGCAATTCAAGATGAAAGGTGTGCATTCAATTAGTCAATGTCCATGTCAAGTAGCGGCATTACCTGCCACTATTTTAACTGGATTTTCTGGTTTGATGCCAGAAAAGGGTCAACAAACTATCTACCCCAAATGTCAATGGTTTACAAAATTATTTTTCAAATTCATTAGTTCTAGAAACTAATACACCAAACCTCTATGCACCAACGTGTAAATTTTTCATTTGTTAGATGTGATTTTTCTCATCCTTTGAAATTTGAATAATAGCAATGTCATCTAATATTTATGTTTTCTAATGTACAATAAGCCAATCAAATGATTCATGCAAGCGAATAGGTAGAGGTACTTATACTTATTCAATACCTGCATGAGAAAAATTAGCAAAGTCCTAGTCATTGCATTACTAGAAAGAATGCTAATTGTTTGATCACTAAAATTGATTAAATAGATACTTCTAATTACTTGATTTTTAAAAAATGTAATCAAGATTATTTTCGAAATTTTTTTTGGGTGTGCTTATGTAGGAATAATGATGTTATAAAATATTGAGTTATTAACTTCGAGTGTAAGACTTATTGGAACAGATTTTGGAAACTAGTAGATAAGTGTTGAAAATTGAAAATCAATTGGGCTCCAAGCAATTCCTTTATTACGTTGCCTTTCTTAACCTTGATCAAGAGTGGAGAACAGCAAACACACTCCTAGAACTTTGCAAAGTGAAGGATGACTATTACCATTATAAAAGGAGCCTTTTGGCATCATAATCCCTTATCATCTTAGCTTAGGTTTTAGTTTAGATTTTAGGAGTAATAAGCTTAGTTTGATTCTTTCTCAAAGCCTTTGACCCAAATATTTAGATTTAATTCAAATTTTATTTTTATTAATCTCTCTGATTCAAATTTCAATGTTTGCTTTTAATCCGTTAGTAATTTTTTCCTTTCTGCCTATCTCTTCCCCTCTCCCTCTTCTTGATTAAAATTCATTGTTTTCTGAATTGTGTGGCTGATTTGCAAATTTGTTGTTGCTAAATCCGATTATGTTTAGGTTCTATATTAGTTCAATGATTTTGTTTTGCTTATTTATTGCATTCAATTCAATTAATGTGGGTTAGTTTTAAATTATAATAGCCTGAATCGGACCCATTCCAGCGGATTCGACCCTCAAATATTGTGATTGAAAACATATGCTTGCAATTAAAATTTTGCCTTCATTTTGATCATACAAGTTTTTGGCACCATTGCAGTAGACGAAGATTTGAATTCAAGTCATTGTTTTTCTTTTTTGTTTACCACAATTACACTACACGAATCCGGTCCAATTGAGACCGGAATTTAGAGACCGAAATAAAAATCGGTCTCCGATTAAGTTTGGAGACCGAATTCAGAGACCGAACACTCTGGTATCAAATTGAAGCCAATTTGGAGACCGAAATTTACTATACGGTCTCCACTTGAGACCAACATAAATTTTGGTCTCAGATTTTGGAGACCAAAACATTACGCAGTCTCAACTAGAGACCAACATAAATTTCGATCTCAGATTTTAGAGACCAAAACACCACGCGGTCTCAATTAGAGACCAAAAGGATTTCGGTCTCTAAGGGTTTCACTGTTCGAGAAGGATCTGGTGATTTCCAGAGACCGAAAAATATTTTGGTCTCAAAATAAATTTGGAGACCGCGTAATGTTTCGGTTTCAAAATGCGATTAATCCAGAGACCGAAATGTGGATTCGGTCTCCATTTGAGACCAACTACATATTTGGTCTCTAATCACAAAAAGTAATTGTAATATTTTGGCTTTTGATTTAGAGACCAAGCAAATAATGTGGTCTCTATTTGAGACCAATGGAACGTTTCAGACTCAGATTTAGAGACCGCATAGCTATTTCGGTCTCCAATTGAGACCAAAATACGTCGGTCTCTGATTTTCGCAGAAAATCGATTCCAGGGCCTCCTCCCTCACTGCTCTCTGCTCGTTCCCGCTCGTCCTCCCTGCTCTCTGCTCTCTCGTTCACGCTTCCACTCTCTCACTCACTCACTCACTCACTTCCTTCCTCCTTCAAGGTGCTCAGTCGTAGGTCGCATCTTCGAAGCCTCGGCAACCCACCCAGGTATCACTCAATTTCGTGTAGCTTCGAGGATAATGTAGGTGCCCATTTGAGGATTCTAGGGCTGTTGATGGCATTGCTTCGATTCCCCATCCCTCTGATTTGCTTAATGTCTGAGTAGGGAACCGTGTTTGGCCTCCCATTCAAGGGTATTCTTTCATTTCGTTGCTCACAGTGACTTACACGCCACGTGTTCGATAAAATGCCTCATTTGTGTTTATCTCGCAGGGCTACCTGGAAGAGGACCCAGACCCTCAATCCCTGCTGCTGACTTTCTCCCTGCCTCACTTTGCTACTTACAGGTACATTGTCCTTTCAGTCAAGCTAGTTTAGGAGTACCTTCAGGTTAACCCATTTCATTTCCACCTGTACTCGAAAATGTGACATGGTTGTACTGTAAATAGAGAGGCTTAACATATGCCGTAATGATCGTACTACTAATATCTGAAGTTATTACCTTCGTAAAAAGGCGATGCTACTAACATATGCCAACTCCCTCAGTGTTTAACATGATTGTTTAATCCTTACAATCTCTTGTATGTGTTGACGTAGTATCTTGTTGTTTACAATTTTTGAATGGGGGTTCTTTGTTGGGAGATTTAAATCGGACAATTATACCTATAATCCCAAAATGTAAGGACCCTAAGCCCGCGATGCTCCTCCTGTCTCTCACCTTCAATAATCCTTATCCCCTGAATCCAATACATGAACTGATTTAGCATCCAAAAACTCAAAAAAAAAAAAAACAACAATATAAAAAGATCAAAATATATACTGCTTCACCTCTAACAATCGTAGGTAGCATATGTACAATTTTCCTGAGCTCCACATACATCTGTCCGAAGCTTGAACATCCAATGAATACAACTAACAATAATGCGTATCTTGTAGTACACAATCAATCCACTAAAGTCAATACATTAATTATTATCTTACTAATTTCTTTTGCTCAATTAAACCTTGCTTAGAAGGTCCAATCTTGAATGATAGTGATTCATAAACACCAAGCTACATTTGACACAAAAATAATTCTTGGTGGAAGTGATTTGGACAAGGATTGGTGATGTATAGCATTTGTTATGAGGTTTGGAAGCATTAATTAAATCATACTAAGCAAACGAGCAAAATTTAAAGCACACTAATGTAGAAAGGGAAATCTCACATCTCGCTAGCGTGATCGTGTTTCGACACCACGGTTTTAGAATGGTCTTTTTCTTTTTATTTTCCTGTTTTGTCACAAAATAATTTAGCAAACATGTCGACGAGTTAGGTTTAGTTCACAAGCAAAAAGACATTTATTTTTTTGGTCAGACTTGTTCTAATTTCAATTGTATACATTGAACTAAGTTGAAATCGACATTGCGTAGTGGCTAACTAAACCACTAATTATCAAGTGAACCATCCATTTTCTTGATATTAGTACACGTTAAATCCACAATGTCGAAAATAGGATGTTCTTGATTTCATAGTGTATACTTAGTATAGGATAATTTAACAAATGAATTCACATTTACCCCTTTAGCTATGAGCCTATGAACATCAAGGGAATGTGTTATTGTATTCACCCATAACAAAGCTCATATATTACCTACTAATTAGAATTGAGGTATTGAATATAGATTAGAAGTTCATAATTTCCCTTCGTATTATATTATTGTATTTTTTAATGACTATTTTGAACTTAAAAAAATAACAATTTAATCCTTTTGTGACCAACTAAGATGACCAATTAACCACTCTTATTTAGTCAAAAATAAAAAAATTTTGTATGTAACAGGGTTGTGCTAAATTTTAATCCTTGTATGACTACTATGTTGTTTTACATATCCCCGCAACTTAAACTAATAAGCTTTTAAAAACAATAAGTTTATGTATGTATGTATGTATGTCTGTATGTATGTATGTATGTATGATATATATATATATATATATATATATAGTATATATATATATATATATATATATATATACGTATATATATATATATATATATACGTAGATATATATATATATATACGTAGATATATATATATGTATATATACGTATATATATATACGTATATATATACGTATATATATATATATACGTATATATGTATGTATGTATTTATCTACATGTACTTATTATTGTATGAAAAAATGTATGTTTGGCTAGTAATATATATAGGTCCTCCTGAGATAATGGACCCAAGTCGGGTGTGGATGTACAAAAGACTAGAAGGGAAGTATCTAAGCAAGACATTCGTTAAGAAAGTGGATGACTTCATTAAGTTTGCCTATGCACAAGAAGAGTTTCAGAGGTGCCAAAAATTGAAGTGCCCTTGCGTGAAGTGCCGCAATTTACCATACCTTGATGTTGACACGATCAAGTTACATTTGTACCAGCGAGGGTTTCAACCTAACTATTACAGGTGGGTCCATCATGGTGAAATGTTCCTCGAAGATGATGGAGCTGCAACTTACTCATCCAATGCACAAGTACTACCCAACCTTATGAGGGATATGGTGATGGATGCATACCCAAATACGTCGTCCGCATCATTACAAGAGCTGCCCCACATTGCGGAGCATGAACCAACACCAGAGGCGAAAAGATTCCTTGAACTCCTCAAGGCAGCAGAGAGACCATTGTACGAGGGATGCGAAATGTCACTACTAAAGGCTGTTGCACGACTTACCAATCTTAAATGTGAATATAATCTACCCCATAGAGCGGTTGATGGTATTGCATCCTTCATGAAGGAGATATGCCCAAATAACAGCGATATGGTTGGCAATTACTACAAAATTAAGAAGTTGCTTGCTGGTCTTGAACTTTCACACCGTAAAATAGATGTTTGCCCCAATGGTTGCATGTTATTCTGGAAGAGGGCAGCTGGCCTCCACAGATGCACTTTTTGTGATGAAGGCAGATATTCGCGGACGAGCAAAGATGGAAGGCAAATCCCGAGGAAGCAACTAATATATTTCCCCGTTGGACCTCGATTACAGCGTCTTTATGCAACAAAGAAAACAGCTGAAAGTATGAGATGGCACCATGAGCACAAGCGCCCTCCTGGGGTCATGGCACATCCATCAGATAGTGAGGCATGGAAACATCTAGACGCTTCCTATCCTTCGTTCGCTGCCGAACCACGTAATGTGAGGTTAGGCTTGTACACTGACGGCTTCTCACCATTTGGCCATTACGGTCAAACATATTCATGTTAGCCAGTGATTGTGACCCCTTACAATTTGCCCCCATGGATGTGTAAGAAAAGGCAATTCATGTTTATTGCTCTGCTCATTCCCGGTCCAAAGAATCCGAAAGGAAATTTGGACATATACATGCAACCTCTTATTGAAGAGCTTTTGCAATTGTGCCATGAAAGAATACCAACATATGATGTTTCCCGGATGCAAAATTTCTTACTGAAAGCTGCCATTCTTTGGACTGCGAGTGACTTTTCCGCTTACGGCATGCTCTCTGGCTGGATGACTGCTGGAAGATTAGCGTGCCCCTATTGTATGGAACATACAAAAGCGTTCAGGCTAGCGCACGGGAACAAGCAATCTTGGTTTGATTGTCATCGACAATTTCTCCCAAAGGATCATAGATTTCGGCGTAATAAATCAACATTTTATAAAAACAGGGAGGACCACTCAGAACCTCCGCCTATGTTGACTGGGGAGCAGGTTTGAAGTCGTGTGTGTTCGCTCCCAACGGCAGCAGAGCACAAGGGAAAAGTGGATGGTTATGGACGGTCCCACAATTGGACAAGACGCAGTATATTTTGGGATCTCCCTTATTGGAGTAAGTTGTTACTACGTCACAACCTCGACGTCATACACATTGAAAAGAATATTTTTGAGCAAATAATTAACACCGTGATGAATGTTAAAGATAAAACAAAAGATGATCTGAACGTGAGGAAGGACATACTTACTCATTGTAAACGTAGGAGACTTAATGTTCGCGTTGAGGAAGCTGGTGAAGGAAGCCGACGTGAAGTTATGCCACAAGCTCCATATGTCCTACAGAAGGAGCATAGAAAGGTGGTGTGTGAATGGATTTGTAAACTGAAATTCCCAGATGGTTATGCGTCGAACTTGAGTAGGTGTGTTGACTAGAGACATGCTTCATTGCATAACTTGAAAAGTCATGATTGTCATGTCTTCATGCAGCGTTTGGTGCCGCTGGCTTTCAGAGATCTCTTACCAACAAACGAATGGAATGTTCTAACTGAGCTTAGCCAGTTCTTTCGGGATTTGTGTTCCTCTAAGTTGTATGTTGATGACATAGTCCGTTTAGAGAACAACATTGCAGAAATATTATGTAAGTTGAAACGAGTTTTTCCCCCTGCATTCTTCAATGTAATGGAGCATCTACCTGTGCACTTACCTACAGAACTGAAACTTGGAGAACCGGTTCAATATCGATGGATGTATGACAATGAAAGGTATGCTATGTTTCATTGAATTCATGTCAGCAGTTTCGTACATAAGTGATGTTTCTAATTCTTTCATTACAGGTTCCTTCATCACCTAAAGCAAAAAGTGGGCAACAAAGCACGTGTGGAGCCTTCAATTTCCTATACGTACTTAATGGACGAGATCACGAACTTCATTGTCAACTATTTTGATGATAGTGTTGATGTTAGGGCACGAGATTTGTCCAGAAACGTGATGAACATTGATCAGGACAAAACTGATGTCAAACTTCCAGATATTTTCTCCCGGAACGTGGGATATGCCCCGAATGAGGGTAGTGTTCGGTGCTTAGATCATTTGGATCATCAATTGGCGCATATATATGTGTTATCGAACTGTGGATTGTTGGGCAAATATGAAAGGTAAGTTTTTGTAATACATATGGAACAAACGTTGCATATAGTGAACATGTGTACGATGTTCTCATTACACTGTGTAGGATATTCGCGTTGGAGATGAGCCAACAAAACCCCTGTGTTCGGGTGGAGGACGTGTGGTTAACATTTCAGGATAGATTTCCAGAATGGTTCAAAGCGTATGTACATATTTTGTCCTATGTGATTTTCTTACGCAGCGAACGCATTATAATGACAACTTATTTGACCATTTCTGGATATAACGGCCATGTAGGTGTTACACTCCAACGTTGGCAACGATGTTGTGAGAGCACTTGCATATGGTCCTAAAAGACATGTTCGTCGTTGGGATCATTATTACATTAATGGCTTTAACTTCCATTCATATGAATATAGAAAAAGCAAGTCAACAATGAATTATGGTGTTTGCGTGAAAGGGACAGATGAGCAGGAATATTATGACATTCTGCAGAATATAATTGAGTTGGAGTATGTTGGGGATATTCGTTCATATAAGACGATCTTGTTTAAATGTGAGTGGTTTGACTGCATTAATGGTGTTGTTATCCATGATACATACAAATTGGTCGATGTAAATCACACGAAGAGATATCCCAAGTACGATCTATTTGTCCTTGCAAGTCAAGTCACGCAAGTGTGCTTCATGCCTTATCCTATGAAAGATAACAGTAAAAAGGACTGGTGGGCAGTGTTAAAAATGAAACCAAGGTCAATAATAGATGCCCCAGAAGAGGACACACCATTCCAAATAGATAAAAACGAAAACCCGCCTAATTTAGGCGATATTGACATAGACGATGATGTCGACATCAGACCACTAGAGGAAAATGACATAGATGATGTTGTCGACGATGAGGTAGATGCCATCGATGGTGGAGACGGAGATGAATGGCACGGCAGGTTAGCAGATGAAGACGATGATAATGTTGATGATGATGATGATGATGACTACTTCACCGAGTCAATGTTTACATAGTGTACGTCGTTCACTAATCTATGCAATGTTGGTGTCGTTATGATTTAGAATCGTCGTTCTGTAAGTTAAATATATGCAACCTTTTATTACTATCCTCTCCTTCGATTCGTTATGTTATTTGACTTGCATGTTTTCCAACCGGAGTGCGTATTGGTTGCATCTGTAATGTGTTTATGCAATTTGTTACATTCATATCAAAGTGTCCAACATTGATCAGTGTATAATACTTACTGTCATTCCGCATACAATTTCCAAATTCTAATGCATGCACTTATCTAACTGATTTTTATAACATTGCGCAGGAGTAGGTACGCATGGATGGTTCAAGCAGAGCCATCACCCAGGTCGACTCTGAGGAGACGCAGCCTCCAGAGTTTTCGTTAGAGGACAGTAGCACCCCCTTGACCAGGATTCACCGACATGTGGTAAGCATCGTTAACATTCAAAAAATACAAAACGGATGTGTCCGACGTTTTCATTTCATTTGTTGGCAATGCTCTATCATAGGTTCGGTCATCGAGATGTCGCACGTGCTATCTCCGAAACCATTCGAACTTATTACAAGGACGCCTTTACGTATTGGCGGGACGCCCCTGAGGATCCCAGGAGGTTTTGGTGGAATTGTTTTAAGGTATATTTCCCAACTTCACCATATGGTACATGATGCCCATATTGAATTAGGTTCAATAAGTATTGAGAAGTAAAATATCTTCTTGTAATTGATGGGATGCCTTATCCAATGCTCCGGATGTGTGATTCGTTGAGATGTGTACTTGGTGTATTCCGGGCGTGTGGCCCATTGAGCATGCAAACATGTATATATCCACACTCATGCACAACCCCCCCTCCCACACACATAGGGACACAACTATGAAAGCTTAAAGTGTAGTGCGTGGTGCCTGAATATGAACTCTACTGACGAGGTTGTGTGATTTGGTGAGATGTATTGTTGGTGAACTTCGGGCGTATGCCCCGTTGAGCGTGCAAATTTGTTATGTATTTGTAGGTACTACAGGGGAGTATTATATGGCTTTAAGCCTGGGATGGTCAATTTTTAGGCGGAACTCTGTCCGTTTCTTCCCAGAAATGAATTGTTTTCGAAAATTTTGTGGATGTGTGATCCGTGGAGATGTGTACTTTGTGTACTCCGGGCGTGGGCCCGTTGAGCGTGAGATTATCTTACTTACGTGTATGTATGCTTTTTCTACGATAATGTATGTATTAAAGGCTCGGATATTGTCAATTGTTAGGCGGAACTCTATCCATTTCTTTTCAGAAATATGACTGTATACAAATAATTGTTCATTCACCTATATTTAACGTACACTAAATATATATGTCGCTGATGCAATCTTTTAGCCAATAAGTATGTCATCTATCCTCATGTTGGTGTCTTTTGTGAGTATGTATTAAACATGAGCACATATTATGAGTTACGTGAAAAAAACGACCACAACTGAGTTTTTCAGAAAACTAACACAATGCAATCGTATTATATGGTATTATTTGGAATTTCCCATGCAGCAACGATTCACATGGGATCCTGAGAACGAGGCTTTAGTCAGAAGAGAATGGCAACAGAAGGTGCGTGTAAGGGTGAAAGACGTAGTGAACAAGGTCGCGAGGGGCTCTCCGGACAAGTTCATTACTTGGATGACGGATGATCTTCGCGCGTCATTGCGACACAAGAGGGAAAGTGATGAGGAATTCAAGAAGCAGTCTAAGAGGAACACAAAGAACAAGACAGAGGGACCGAAGGCAAAGATTCGGCGCAGCCAGGGGTCAATATCAGCGACAATGTGGGTAGACAGACTGGTATGAATATCTGAAACACTTGACAGGAATACGTTAATTTAATTTCGCAAGGCTACTCACGTAAACATATATATACTACTGTCTGTTAGGCGAAGCAATTGGGAAGAAGACTTTCTGCAGCTGAATTGTTTGTGACCACTCATTCAAAGGTTGATGAGAGTGGTCAACGGATTTGGTGCGATGCTCACGCGCAGAGTGTTTATGTAAGTACTACATGATAGATATGTTTGATATGTACATTTGGACTTCTCTTACCACCCAGCTCACTTGATCCCCTTCCTTCAGTTATATTTATAGAAGTACTACATGATATACTCCAGATGTGTGATCCGTTGAGATGTGGATTTGGTGTACTCCGAGCGTGTGGCCCATTGAGTGTGCGAACGTGTTATGTGGTTTTTATGTATAGCAGGGTATAAATTATGGCTATAAGCCTGGGATATTGTCAACTTTTAGGGGGAACTCTGTCCATTTCTTCCCAAAAATGCCATTTATTTTCCCTTTTTGATGGACTGTTTCATTTCATCCCACTGATGCAGGATAAACATGAGCAACTGAAAGCAGAAACTGATGTGCAAGTGGGTTCAGCTGCAGATGATCACCTGTTCTTCAAGGCAAGTGGTGGCTGGAGCGAGAAGGGCACTATATACAGACTTGGAAGAGAGGGTCCTGCTATGTTTGAGAGACCGACGACGTCTAGGCGTACTAGCTGCAGCAGTTCTTCTTCATATTCCTCTCCATTAGTTCCGCAGCTGCAGGATCAATTGCATACGACACAGAATGAGTTGCAGACCACTCAAGCTCGACTACATTCGACAGAGGAGGAGTTGAGGAGTACGAGGGAGGAGTTGAGTAGTACGAGGGAGGAGTTGGAAGCTGCAAAGAAGCAGTTGGATTACCAAAGAATAGGACTGCTGGAGTTAAATGCTCGGTTTGACAGCTTCTCGGCGCTCCTTGGCCACCCTACTCGTGCAGACAACTCTCAATCATCCCCGTAGGCTTAGGTACGTACCACATGTCAGGTGCGTCACAAGTACATACATTGGGTTGTAAATATTTATATTTAGGTTGTGGAATTTTTTGGTGTATAATTGCTGTATCAATGACATTTGGAATGTAATTTAGATTTTGCCATATATAGTGGCACTTTTGCCGTCCAAAAATGTTGTACCAATTGTAGCATTTGAGAAAAAAATGTAAACTGCAGGTTCAGGTGAAAAAACAAGCCAAAATTTTTTTTTAAAAAAAAAATATTTTAGAGATCGAAATAAATCAGTCTTCGGTGGAGACTGAACTGGGCATGGTGGTCTCAAAAATCAAAATGGTTGGTCGCCCAAATTCCGGTCTCAGTCAGAGACCGAATGGTAGTGGTCTCCACTGGAGATCGAAATTTTTGGTCTCTGTTAGAGACCAAATTTCTGTGGTCTCAGTTAGAGACCAAATTATTTTTGTCTCTAGTGGAGACTGGGCCTGTTGGTCTCAAAAAGAGACCGCTAAATTTGGTCTCCAAGTGAGACCGCGTGAGGCCCAGTCTCGATTAGAGACCAAATTTATTTGGTCTCAAGGCGCGGTCTCTAGTGGAGACCAAACCGGAAAATTTGGTCTCCAATTTAAATTTGCGACCAATGATTTCGAGACCGGCCCCTTTTTGGTCTCAATTCGGTCTCTGAAAATAGATTGAGACCTTTATTTTGGAGACCGAAAATTTTTGGTCTCTAACCATGCGCTTTCTTGTAGTGTTAGTTTCATAGTTTGTGTCAGTATATTAGTTTCATAATTGTCCATGTAGATTACTTGCTTAGTTAGTTTGATTAATACTCCATAAACCCATTTAACTTGTTTTTATTATTTGATAAAACTAAAAAGATTCAAAAAAATTAAAAATTAAAAATTCTAAAATTCGAAAAAAGGGGGCCATGGCTATTTTCCATTTTCAACATGAGCAAGAAATACTTTGGAGATATTTAAGTAGATTGAATGAATTTTCGTGCTCAGTGTGTCGACCTACATTTTGAAAAATGGGAAATTCACCAAATTATTTTTGAGGAAGTGAATTTTGAATATCGGGGTTGTATTGAAACTATGTACCTGGGATTTTGATGGGTTTGTTTTCTAAATATTATGGTGAAATCTGGGACTTCTTTGAATATTAGGCTCATGACAACTGGGAGTATGAAAATGTTAGAGAGGATTTGAGTTGCCAATTCCAACTCTATGTGCTCATTTTTTATGTGATTATTGTAAATATTCAGGTCATAGTACTGATGCTTGTGTATTTCTCACTATATTTTTTAATCCTTTTACGTTCACATTATCTAAGACTAATTGTACTCTTGTAACTGAGAGTTTGACTTGGTTCAGATTCTTGTTAACCACACTCTGTAGACTAACTTGAGGATCCCTTGGAGGAGGTGGGTCGAAATTTAGGTGACCCTTTATATTTTTATTCTTCTACTCATCCTAAAGGGTTTTACCTAGACCCTTTTGTTTCCCCTTTTGGAGATGTTGGTTTCAATGTTGGACATATGGAACCACCTAGATCATTTATTTTTAACTTTTCTAATATATTTAGGCCGTTACCCTATTCATTCTATGTGAACAGCTATCCCTCATAAGATTGGGTCTAGTGCATTGATAAGCTCAAGTAGGCCTTAAATTGCATTAGTAAAACACACATTATTATTTTTGTTGTACTTACATGTTTGTGAATTGTTCTAGCATATATGATAGGTCGTTAAGAGCTTTGATGAGATATGATTATTACAGCATGAGATTAAGTCTATCCACTATTTTTTTATGGACGATGATATAACACAAGTACGTTTAATATCTGACCTAGTACTATTGCTCTATTCCTTATTTATAGTGTGTAGGGTGTCTTTATTTTTCATGTTTTCTTTTGTTTTTGTGTCCTTGATGAGGCTTACTTTTCCACAATGTCGACATTGTGTGATTTTGGTGTTGGGGGTGTCGCTATGCTTCAAATTGTTGAAAAGGAAAAAAATAAAGAGAGAGTTTGAGGAAAAAAGGGAAAAAAATTGTTTTGTTTGGTTTTGCGGAAGTTGTATTTTCTGCGGTTGACTTTTATCTATTGTAGCTTAGCAATTGGGTTGTACATGAGTATTATGTGCATGATAGAACTTTTTGAGATTTGGCATTCCTTGCCGTAATTCTAACCCTGTGATTCTATTACAATTTTGAATCTAGTCATTGTTTGTATATCACCACTGTCTTAGAGTCTTAGTCTTTCATAATTGATTCTCTCACCTGTCTTTTCTTTAGTTTTTACCTTTATTTAGCCTAAAAAAAGCAAAAAAATAAAAATCATAAAAAATAAATCAATCGAGGATTAAAATAAAAGGAGTCTTAGAGTTAGGGATGACAAGTATCCTTTTGAAGCATGCACTACTAGGTGATACCCTTCGTAATTGCCTGAAGTTAATCTATGTTAATTACTTTAGTTAATCTCAACTTAACAAAGTTGAGCACTGCATTTGAATTCAGCGTTTGAAATATTTATGCGATTGCAAGTTGAAAAGACAAAGTGGCTGCGAAATAAAATTCAATCGCGCTCTGTATAGAAGTATTCAAAACCTATAGGAAAATCAAAATTAGAATATCTATAAATTCTTTAAAGGTTATAATTTTTCATGGAGATTTTTTTTTTAAATGTAATTTGTTCACCCATGCTATGTTAATAAAACAATAATGTGAATGAACAAAATAGAAATAAATGCAAAAGCACATATTAATCAATATGGATGAAACTCATAATTTTTTTAAACTAATTTATGAAAATTACTAAAAACAAGATGAAAACAATATGGTTATGAAATGAGCAAATCAAATAAAATAGAAGAGTTAAAAAAAAAATCCTACCTAAAATGAAGGTAGAAATGCGAAGAGAAGTCCCAAACGAGAGCCCAAATTCTTGAGGAAAGAAATGAAGGATAGTTGAGATTCATGGGAAAAAAGGAAAAATAAATATAAAACAAAAGAAGATCTGTCAAGGATTTAAAAAGAAGCCAAATTCATTTTATTCTATTTCTGCATCTCTTCCACGCATACCAATCCACCTCCCCTGCCCAACTACGATGCCTCATGTCCTGTTCAGCAGCTTCTCTGCCTTGTGTCATGAACCACTCTAGAATACTCTAGAATGCATTGGATTTCTCTATATTTCTCTAGAGTATGTTCTAGAGAGTTCTAGAGAGTTCCATACAATTCCACTTGTGTAGAATCCTAGATATTTGTATTAAATATTCTGGATACATGATCTTAGCTATAGGATTTATTAGATCTCCACCGTCTTTTGAGGGAGTGGATGTGTATTTATACTCCCAAGGGGAGCTCGTTTGTACATCAAGTCATTGAAAGCATTCCGAGTGTAATACAAAGCATTCTCCCAAACACACACACACACACACACTCTCTCTGTCTCTAGGTTCTCTTTGTGTTTGAGTATGCTTACTTAGCTTTTCACAAAGTCTAAGTTAAGCAACCATCAAGGCTTACTAGCAAACTAAGGAAGGGTTACGAGCAAGTTTGCTAACATTGCACGGGCTTGAGTTTGAGTTAAATTATCAACACCTTGTACACTTTGTCTCAGGGGGGTCGTTTCTTGAGATTTGTAAGGTGAGCTGTAAGTTCCTCTTTAATTGTTTTCATAACTCATTGATTTAGCTAAAAATCACGTCCTTTAACATTATATAAGTGTTACCAGGTGTGAATTTGAGTTCACAATTATAAATTTTGGCGTTGAAATGTATGGCATTTATGGGTGGTCATGAAAAAGTGGGGTTAAGTATGGGTATAGAAGCGAGCTCAAAGGGGCTAATTAAGTGGAAATTCAAAGAGATTTTGTTGTGTTTATGAAAGAATTACATGTTAGGACGGGTGTATTTAGTTTTTTCCATTCAAGAAATCGAAGAGGATGGAGGAAAGTTTGAGGTTGGAGGTGGAAGAAGATGGGAAAAGGGGTGTTCTAGGAGTTCTAAAATAAGTGAAAGTTGTTGTAGATTTAGAAGTTTAATTTAATGGAGTGAATCGTATTCTAGTGTGTAATTTGAGTGGATAGTAATTGAAACTATATTGGAGTTAGATTCTTAATAAATTAATAAAATTAGGGAAGAAGGGAGGTTTGATTAATTTTAATGGCAAGGTTAGATGTTAATGTTACCCAAAAAAATGATTAAAGGTAGAATCATGCTTAAGTAAGTTAGCAATGACCTATTCGCTTATAATCCAAACTAGCAAATGGCAATTAAATTTTAGCCAAGGTCTTGAAAATTTATATCTCCCAATTTTGGTTGAGAAACTCCGACTATCACATTGAAAATCAAACTAGATCCCTAAATTGATTTTACTAGACCTAACTACCTTTTCATTAATAATAAATGACTAATTTATAAAAGGATAGTTATTGAAATAAATAAATAACTAAATAATAATAATAATAATAATAATAATAATAATAATAATAGTAGGAACAATAATATTAACGCTAATTAGGATAATAATAGTCATAATAATTGATAAGTGCTTTTATATGCTGCATTTTCAAGACATTTTGTAGAACTTTTTCGGGAATTTACAGGCTTAATGACAAAATTTATACTCCTATTCCCATTTTATGATTGGATATGGTTCTTTGATGATATTTGTAGGATTTTAGACCGTTTAACTTGGCATTTGATGTGTATATAAATCTGTCATAGAGGTATCCCAAGCCTTATACCCATGGAGCAAGAGAAGAGTAGAAGAATTCGGAACTAGCAAGGACCACGGTCCAATCGTGGTGGCTGCCACGGACCGTGGTTAACCTGTAGCTGCTAACCGCTTCATCTTTCTTCATTGTACGGCTGAGGATGCTCTGTTTGGTGCTTATAAGGGCACGTTCCAAGGCTTAGAAGAGAGGGTTTTCAGCAACCATAACCTACTCTCACATTTCTCTTTTAGTTTAGTTTAGTTTTTGAGATTTTAAGGGAGAAGCTTTGCTCTTAGAGGCTTGATGATTTTTGCACAATTCAACAGCTGCTATTGTTGTAAAGTTTTCCTTCCTCTGAACTTATTTTTGAATTCTTGTTTTTGTTGAATTAGAAATATGAGCGAGTAGCTTTATTAATCTAGTGTTAGCTATAGTATTGTGGTTGGATCCTTTATATTTGCAATCTCGTGCTTATTTCATAATTGGAATGATTTATTTCTATCTTGAAATTTGAAATTTTGTGAGTAGAATTTGACCAATTTTACTTGCTTATGTTAGGTAGTTGAGTGAAGTACTAAAAAGTCAAACTCGCTACTAGAACATCTTGATAGAACTTGATTTAGTGAAACTCGAAAGAGAATTGCTTGTTAAGAGAAGACTTAACATTCATAAATCTTTAACCTAGACTAAAGCAAAGACACTTGAGAGAGTGTTAATTAAATTCATTTAGGCAATTTAGTTCATTTTGCAAGAAATGATTAAATTCAACTTTATTGCAATTCCTTGAATCGTTCAATCCATAAAAAGTGCATGCATAATTCTATGATCCAACTCTTTACTTGGCGAATCAAATTCCTAGATGCTTTACTTTGATTGATTTCCAATTAGATAATTAGTTTATTAAATCAACTCATTGAAAAGATTGATTACTTAGCAATTTCAATTATACATTAGTTCGATAGATTATTGTGGTCCATGAGGACGAACTTTTAATCTATACTATGACATCCGTGAGCTTGTAGTCGTATCAAGTTTTTAGCACAGTTGCTTGGGACCAAATTGTTAACTATTGAGTTAGTCTTACAAAACTGACTAAGTGTTTTACTTTATTTTCCTTTTCTTTTTGATTGCATTAGTAGTGTTGGTGATTATGCTTGTAGGGATCTTCCCCTATTTATGCGAAGTTCATTTCTATACCAACCCGATCGTGAGACTGAGAGGACTTTCCCTTTAAGGAGTAAGAAGCAAAGACTTGAGGAACAAAGGCTCAAAGCTAGAAGGACCACACTAGATATAGCGGGAAGAGGTGGTGAGCAAAGAAGGATGCTTAGGGATTTTGTGATCCCAGGAGTCCAAGGCATCGCCTCAAGCATCGCTCATCCTAATGTTAAGGCAAACAACTTGGAGCTCAAGCCGGCACTTATTCCCAAAGGCACCCCATTAGAAGACCCGAACTTACACATCTCGGTCTTTTTGGAGGCAAGTGACATTAAAGCTTAATGGAGTCTCTGCTGATACCATTCGACTGCGGCTATTTCCCTTCTCACTTAGGGACAAAGCGAGAGCATGGCTTCATTCTTTGCCTCCTGGGTGTAATACCACATGGGATGAGCTTACTAGAGCTTTCCTTGCCAAATTCTTCCTACCAAGCGAAACGGCAAGTTTGAGGAACCAAATAACCAACTTTACCCAAAAGGATGATGAGACACTCTATGAAGCTTCGGAGAGGTTCTAAGATATGTTGCAGTTGTGCCTTTATTATGACCTTCAACAATGGATGATTATTCAAGCAGGGGGAACTTTGATGAATAAGACTGAAGATGAGACCTATAATTTGATTGACGAGATGGCGCTCAATAATTTTTAATGGTCCAACAAATGAGTCCAACCCAAGCGGGTTGGAGGTAAGTTTGAAGTTGATGCACGTACTTTACTTAATACTAAAGTAAATGCTATGACCGAAAGGTTGGAACGATTGAATGTGAATGCTGTGAATTCTAGTACCCCTCCCCCATCATGTGAAATATGTGGTTCTATTGAACATTCGACTGAGAATTGCCAAGTTGGGAGTTCTTTTGCCCCAAACACTAGCGACCAAGTCAATTATGTCAATAATTTTAACCTGAGACTAACCAATGACCCTTATTCCACTACTTATAATCCGGGTTGGAGGAACCATCCAAATTCCTCATATAGGGCTAACGCTTCCACAATGCCCCAAATGAATGCTAAGCAACCCCTCGGATTTCAAAGACCTCCTTTTCTCCAACAAGCTCACCAAAAGTCCAACCTAGAGGCCATGATGGAGAGTATCCTTTTGGCGCAACAAAAACAAGATGAGTATATAAAGCAATTAACCTTTAAGGTTGAAATGCCTACAACTCATAACAAGATGTTGGAAGCCTAAATTGCCCAATAAGCTAGCTCCTCATCTACACCTCCAGGTGACTGCCGAGTAAACCCGAATCTAACCTTCACGAGCATTGTAATTGTGTTACATTGAAGGAAAGAATAGAGGACCCTAGAGACCCCGAGGACATACCACTTGAGGAGGGTATAGAAATTATCATGGTTGAGAATAAGGAGAGAAATGATGGCGGCAAGCCCATGACTTTCCTAGAGAATGATAGCTTAGAGATACCCACTGTTTTTCCACCTAAGCTTCCTAACCCATGTAGCTTTTCTATCCCCTGTTCCATGGGAAAAGTGAAAATTGAGCGAGCCTTATGTGACCTTCGTGCAAGCATAAGTTTGATGCCCTACTCTTTGTTTCATAGGCTTTATTTAGGACCATTACAGCCTGCACCCTTTTCACTCTAATTAGTAGATGGTTCTGAAAAGCGACCTTTAGGTAAGTTAGAGGATGTGCTAGTTAAAATAGGAGATATTTGGGTATTGGAAGACTTTACCATTACTAATATGACTATGACTGATGATGCCTAAATTATTCTTGGTAGACCCTTCTTGGCTATTTCAGGTTGTAACATTGATGTAAAAAGGGGGCGGTTAACATTTGAAGTAGAAGGGTGTTATGCTATGGTTTGTTTTATGGATAAAAGAGTGGTTCTCCCTAATTCTTCCCAATCAGATGCATTTTCCCTTTCTCCTAAGGTTGACATGTAGGATGTTTTGAATTGTCAAGATCCTTTTGATTTTGATTAAATTTCCACTGAGGATTCTGACTAAGGGTATGTTAAGGTGGAGTTTGCTGCTCCTATGCTGCCTAGCATACCCAAGGTTGAGGCCATGCTTCTAATGAGTCTACTATAAGTGATTATTGCTAATTTACCCAAGTGATTCTCTCTTTGCCTCCTATGGAAGGAGTCAATGTAGACTTTGAACTGGGGATTGAGCATAATGATAGTGGCCAGTCTGATGAACCACACAATCGGTTTGTCTTGTACACTGACAATATGTCATGGCGTCAATTGATGATGACGAAAGACCTCCAACCTAAGCTTCTGAAGTGGTGCCTTCATTCGCAGTAGTACAATTTCGTGGTTTGCAACAAAAATGACACCCATATTCTTATCGATCCTAACTGTCCATAGAAGCAAGGTCAAGCTCTTGACCTTAAAAGAGCACTTCTTGGGAGGCAACTCAAGCCCCTTTTATAGCTTTGATTTTTATTTTTAGATAGTTTTTCATTTAAAAAACAAAAAAAGAAGAACACAAAAGAAGGAGAGAAGAAGAGATTAAAAAAAAAAAGAAAGAAAAAAAAGACACAAGCAAAAAGGAAGAAAAAATGATGGGCACCATGGTCCATATGTGTCCAATACAGCCCGTGGCGTGCCTACCCAATAGAACCGAAAACTCAACATCCAGCAACCACCACGATCCAACCATGGTGCTCCACACGGTCCGTGGTGAGCTGCTATGGCCTGTGGTCAAAGGTTTTGACCGTGGTGACCATTTCCTTTATTCCACAATCATCTTCAACCTCGACATTCTCTCTGTCTACCTCCCTCTTTCTCTCTCTAAAACCTCCATGTTAAACCCTTTATTTCTCCCTCATTTCTTCCCATTTTCACTCAAAATCTTCCCTTTTCTCTTAATCTTTCTCTTTCTCCAACAAATTTCATCTCTTTCCACCATTTCTTCTTGAAGTTCATCTCATCTTCATCCATCCTCCATAACCATCTTCTTCTCTCTCTAATTCTTCCTCATTTTTCACTCAAACTCTACATTTTTCGTTCATACATATTTTTTTAGGTTTTTCATTCAATTTTTTTGCATATTTCAACCATGGCACCCACCAAGAGACAAAGGAACATCAAAGAGATAGGGTCATCTAGCCAAGCACCATTCTTACCTCAACGGATGTCCCGAACTTTCCACCGCCGCATGGGTCCGAGGTAACATTCCTCATTCTCTTGGTTTGACTAACCCCAAACATGTTGTTAGATATACTTGCTTGAATGAACGAATTATTATGGCAACTCATTATTATGATGAGGAATTATTGGGACGTTTAGGATTATTAAATAATATATGGTGGTTGTTTGCACAGGGGGGTATGGGACATATTATTGAGATTAAAGAGCATACATATCGGGACCTCACTCTAGAATTTCTGAGAACTTTGCACATTGAGGTCACTCAAGCGTGGTATATTAATTTTTTATTTGCAAGGACAATTTCGTGAGTTGAACTTAGGTACCTTTAATAGCATATTCGGTTTTCCACCCAGCATGGACTTACCAAAGCATCAAGTCCCTCAAGGAACCCTTGCATTCAAGTGGCTCAGCGTATTCTTACTTGTTGTTTCCTTACTCGGGATGATAGTTTGAATGTCCCGAGATTATCTAAGATATATCTTTTGCCCTATCTACTTGATGGTGTCCAAGTTGATCCTCGGGTATTTTTGGCCCGACAACTGTATAGTGTGGCGGTTAGCACTGAGGGTGGGATAGTCATGAGAGTGTAGTCACAACAACTATTGCTAGATTTTTGGGTGTTAAACTCAACCCTGGGGATCGAGTTTCTGGGTCCGAGCGGCTTGATCAAGCCGCTTTTGAGCTAATGAACTTCTGTAAAGTAAAGGCTGAATGTTTGCTCTGGATTTGCCCTAGGGATCAGCTTCTGCTGCTTCCTAATATTGATCGGGCCACCTTACTTCATCAGGGTAACCTTCAATAGGTACCTGGTGATGCTTAGGTCATTCAACCTGCACCTCCTCCACCCCATTTGCTTCTCGGGCTAGACCTAGATCCTCTTTTCAACCATCCCCTACTGACTATGCCGATCTCCAAGCCACCCTTAGGTCTTTTCAGGAGGAGTAAGTATCCCTCCGAGCCTATGTTGCCTCTGAGAATGCTGCTCTTCATGACTTTGTTCAAGATCGGCACGATAAGCTCCATGGGATGCTTGCTACCCAGGCCTAACACTTTGAAGATTATAAGGCTTGTCCTAAGACCTGGCAAGATTGGCGTATCTCTTATGGTCAACCTGCCCAACCTTCTTCCCCACATCCCTTCTGATTGCTTCTTGCTACTCCCCTTGCCTTTTCTACTCTATACTCACATTTAGGACAACGTTTTGTTCAAGCAAAGGGGAGTTAGTTGGTTAATTGATGGCTTCTGATGCCTGACTTGGTTTGGTGTTACTTGTGTATGCATTGTATATATTGTTCATGTTTGCATTTAGAGTAGCATTTTAGATTTAATTTTAATTAGCTAGAGCATGCTAGAAGTACATGTAGGTTTTTATAGTTTTTTTCCTTCATAGTTTTTGCATTTGTTTCTTCATATTGTTCATGCTTGCATTTAGAGAGCTTTCATCTATATTTTTGAGCGATTGACTTATGTCGAGAGATGAAGTCAATTAGCTAGTGTGGGTGAGGGGATAGAAGCTGGGTTCGGGACATGAAAATAGTCCCGATCTTAGCTAGGTCCGAGGGTTATTAATTTTATGGTCTAATTGGACTAACCCCATGAAAATAGGTAGTTAGATTTATTAGACTAGATCATGACCCTTGAGAGATGGCTTGAATGGTCTTCAAAGGTGCAACTAACCATCTCTTGTTTTTTGTTAAGGTTGGGTAGTATAGGAGTTGCTCTGGCTGCATGGTTCGTCATTCAGCCCAAACATAACTCCGCCTCTTTTTGTATGATTGTTAGCTTAGTTTAGCTTCTCTTTCATTCCTTTTCATTTAGCCTAGTTTGAAATACTTGAGCTAATCCCGATACTTGAAACCCAACTCCTAGTGGATGACACTCTGAATACTCAACGGTAGAACCTTGCACTTGGAGTTATAAATATTAAAACTTAAATTCTTCCTATCACAATACTTTAAGAAAACTCACCCCAAGTCATTTTTCAAGTTAAACAACACATGCAAGATTCATTTTACATCAAAGTATATGCAAATAACATGATTGATGCCAGGAATAATCCAAACCATACATAGTCACCAAAACCCCAGATTATAACCAACTTAATTAATCTTCATTTCATCTAAAATCACCAAAAACACCATCATAATCATCAATCGAATTAAAGAGTACAAAATCAAATACAAAAACAATCCAAATCCATCATTTTAACTTAAGCTTGCATGATTGTGAATAACCTCAACTCTCACATACTTTCAAGCTTCACCAACAATTTAAACACCAAAATAACTCTTATTTCTATCAAAACAACATAATCAACAATAAAAGAACCAAGAATTAAAACCAAAATACAAATCAAAATAAAAAAGATGCGGTTAGGGTTTTACTCACTTTGATACTTGAGAAAGGAGATATAAGTGATGTTAGATGCTGTAGGAGTATTGGTGGTGGCTATGGGGTTGTTGGTGGCTGTTTGCTGGCCAGAGGGTGGTGGAATAGGCTGAAACAGCCCTTTGATAGCAGCAAATAAGAGAGCGTAGGCTGCAGGAGTAGAGGGGGGGGGGGGAGAGAGAGGGAGCCCTTGATATTTTGCGGTTTTTACTTGGATGAAAATGATTCTAGAATTATTTGGCTGAGTTTTTAAGCTTCAAAAAGCATCTTTTTGCTAATGATCATTCGGCATAATTTGTGATAATTAGCTAAGTAAATGAGTCATAGCTTGTTTGGCCTGAAATTAGGCCTTAATGAATTTGGGTTCGAAAGAAAGTCAAGATTGATGCAATTAAATTTTTCGTAACTCAAAATTAAATTTTTGGGGCACTGTGAAAAATAATTTAATCTTTAAAGCATATTTATCAGAGCGGTTATCGATTCCCATGAAATTTTATGATAATAAAAACCTGGATTGTAAAGTGAGGGCCCAAATGAATTTTTTCCAATTGGGATGATTAAATGCAATAAACAAATGTAAGAAAATTAATAATGTGACTTAAGTAAATAAATAGTTGTGATTTATGGTCAGACTATTACAGTAAATTTGTAAAAATATCTAAGTGTTATTATAGGCAATTCAAAGTTGATAAAAGGTTGGATACTAACAAATGAAAGACGGTACTTAAAAAAGTCTAGTGTTGACTTCCTAGTTGTAACAATAAGAACTTCAAAATTGTCATAAATTTTAAATTCGTAAATCGGCGAACCGACTCAAACATTTTTCATCAAATTTTTTTTTTTGGCAAACAATCAACCGATCCCTATTCAACACAAAACTAAAAATGATCTTACTCAAATTCGAAACTACATCAATCTTATTAAACCAATCATGACTACAATTAAATAATAAGGCTTGAAGTGGCAAACAATCCATTCAAATGAATTAAGGAAAGCAAATATAACAATGGGGCAAACTTCCAAAAAAGCATAATACACTTCACGTTAAAACATCATTGTTGTAGCCCAATGGCTTTATTTATAAAAAGTATCATAAATAAATATAAAAATAATAACAGAAAAACTTATTAAAATTATGAAAGTATACTCTAGAAATAGTGGAATCATAAACAAATATTAGGCCCTGTTTGGGCAGAAATTGGAATAGAATGGAATCAGGACTTGAATTCTGGAGGATTGAGTATGGAACTTGAATCCTGAACCCAATTATTTGGTGAAAACGGGAATGAAATCAAGTCCCAGTTCTTACTCTTTGGTGAACAGTTTTAGAATGAAATCAACTCTATTTTTATTTTAGAAATATTATATGCAAGTTTGAATATTATTTAAATTTTCTTATTTTGTTTTCTTAAGAATGAAGTGCTAAGAAGTTATTCATGAACCATTTGGGAGTATTTGATTTAATTGTAATTTTTTAAAAATAATCATTTTGTACCTTTTTCCTCTTTTTTTCTTGATCAACACGCACATAAACTTGAAAAAAGTACAATGTAATAAACCAATAAACATTACACATCAACCAAGAACATAATTAACATTGAAAACAAATAATAGCACATAAGTTTCATGTTAACCTTCTACCACTCACATAAAAAGACGAAATCTAAAGCCATTTAAGAAAAACATAAAAAAAATGCACAAACTAGGTTTATGTTCACCTTGCACTCACAATCATCACAAAATTACAAAGCGACATCCAAATATGCTATCGAATAACAACGTAAACATAATCTAAAGCAAAAAATTCAGGTCAACTCTAGTTAAATAGAGGCAAGTCTAGATGAATAAGATTAAGGATGAAATCTTTCTTCCACTCATCATCTAGACATTCATAAAAGACGGTCAAGCTACTCTCATTGGAAACCAACTTCTTCGCTGCCATCATTGCTCCAACTCTGGTGAGCCTAGGAATTTTCATCATTTTGTTGAACAAACCTTTCTTTTTTCAATCTGGCTCCTTTTGTTTTTGATCAAGATGTAATTCATGAGCTATGATAACTTGCTCATGTTGTTGAATAGTAGTGAAAGCACTTGTAATTGTTTCAAGATGAAAATTCATACCACTCATAAGACCATATATGTTAGAAGACATATTAGTGAAAGTAGAAGGTAGATCTGTAACCTCTAACATTCTCTTTTTGCCCTTGCCCATTGAAGTTTTCTCCTTTCTTGCTCTTTTCGAAAGTTGTGGGTATGATTGAGCTAATTGAACTGACCCATCTTCCTCCTCCTCTTCATCTTTTCCATCCTTGTCAAGATCAATGGCCTCGTTATCATTATGCAAGTTATCCACAGTTTCAACATAATCCTCACAACTAGGTCCAGTAGCTCTATCAGCACCAAAAATTTTCCCTAATTCATCAAGAAAGGGAAAAGAGACAACCCAAAGTCCTTTTGCATGTTTATGATTCTGCAATATTAAATAACATTTTAAAAATAACAACATATTAAAGATGACAATAAACGCAAAGTTGAAAATTATTAGCAAATATACCTTACAGAAATCATCATAAGGTTGTCTTTCACACTTGATCATTTTGATAGTGTCATCCCAAGTGAATCCAGATGCGCGAAACATCTCCATCAACACATTATACTTGTCTCTAAACCATTTGGTCTTTGAATCAATATGAGGGTATGCTTTTAAACCACTTCCAAGACACTTTGCAGTCATCGTTTCCTCTAACTTTACCAAATACCCACCTTTGAAGTTCCACTCTGCCTTTCATTGAGGATCGATGCTCAACTCTAATAATCCATGGACAAGAGCCCACTCCTCTTCTTTAGTCTAAAAACACTTGTTTCTCTCTTTTCCAATTTGAGAACTTTAACTTACATCCATCCTACTACCACCTTGAGAATTTTGACTTTGTTCCATCCTATATCACATTAAATCATGTATAAAAGACATAAAATAAACACACCATTGTTGAAACAAATGCACCATAGTTGACGCAAATACACCATAGTTTAAACAAGTACACTACAATTTAAAACATCATACATCATAGTTTAGAACATCATAAATCATAGCGCCATAAGTTCAACACAAGTAGTTGTAATACATTATCTATTCCTATTTGACCTAACTCGCCAATTATTAAACAAAGTTTGGGCCAATGAACTCCTAAAAGTCGTCCAGGCATCAGATGTTTCAATGTGAGTAACATACTCAACTTCATCATCAGTGTCATCATCATCATCACTAACTTCTTCCTCATCTTCATCCTCAAAACACCTTGTCATCCGTTGGCACATATTTTCGAAGCAAGTTATGTAATAGAGCACATGCTAAAACTACACGACCTTGAGTACGTATAGGAAAGTACGAAGGCGATCTAAGAATACCCCATCTTCCTTTTGATATTCCCAAGCATCGCCCTATTACATTTCTAGCTTTAGAATATTTTATATTGAATTATTCTTCTGCACTTATAGGTTGTCGATCCCCCCACTCTTTCAAGTGATATCGATGACCTCTATATGGTCCCAGGAATCCCTCATAATTAGTATATCTAGCATCTACCAAATAATATGTACCTTGACAAGTACGGGGAAAAAAGAGTTACTTGTTATCATGAGAATATTAAGATCACTAATGTATTTGGCTTAATTGTTACCTTGAGGAACTTTTAAACCATTAGGTCTAGAAAGTGTATCTTGAAGAACACGACGATCATGTGTAGATCCTTCCCAACCCGACAACACATAGGTGAATTCCACATTAGGTGTGCATGCACCTAACACATTCATAGCAAGAGTGCCTTTCTTAGTCCGGTACCATGGTCTATCCTTAACCGATACATGAGCATTAATGTATATACCATCTAATGCGCCTATTTAATTCCAAAAAGACAACATAGATAAACAACTTTTTAGATACATATGGCATATTTAGTTTATTAGGAATTAAACATATAAGTTGCATTACCTTAAAACATTTCGATCTACTATTTTCACAATCTTCTGATATAGGCGTAGGCTTCCTGAGCAAGTGCGTATGTAACTTTAAAACCGCTAGAAGACAATGATGGAAGTTTCTACTCACAGTTTTCCCACTTCGATAAAAATAAACTCCTACTGTCCTATTTTTAAACTGATGAGGCAATGTATACAAAAACATTGCAACAATCTCTTCCAGTGAGATATATCGAGTATCAGTTAAACCCCCAATATCCCTAACCATTTCACATAAGATATTGAAAGTACACCTATTCATGCTTAGCTCGCTCTTACAAGTAGCGTCGCTATCTCGAATTAAATTATTCAGATTCACTAATCTACGACGCTTATTTCCTCTATAGGACAACTTCACTCTTTGTATTTCATGAATAACAATAGCCATCATCAACCACATCAATATCACCAAAAGTATAGCGTTTATGACAAGCACAATTGTGACGATCAATTGCATTTGCATTTTCTTCCTCTTCCTCACAAGCAATAATTGATGAGATAGAGCCATATTCTGTTGAAATCATTTCGGCAATTCATTACCAAATTAATGATTACTGTTACATACCACAAAATAGCAAGTGAAATCAAAAAGTGTACACATTAAAATTTTCCAAATGATTTTAAATCATGAACTTATTAGCAAACGAAATTACAAAAAAATTTAGCAATCGAAATCTTTTACCATATTTCAACAAGTACATCAAAAAATTAAATCAAATTCATACTTCCACATTTCAAATTTAGCAATCGAAATCTATGAACACCAATTTCAGCATATTCAAAATGAATAGGAGTTGGGTGAGCCACTCCACACCATATACACTAATTTCAGCATATTTCAACTACAAATAAAATTATTTTCAACATACTCTCATTACTTCACACAATGTATGCTGAAATTAGTGTTTTTTAGCAAATTATTTCAACTACAAATTATTTCAAATATGAGCCATTAATTTCAGCATATTTCACCAGTTTTTTAGCAAAATATGAGGCACTTCACACAAAAAATTTATCCAAAAAAAATTGAGAGGTTAATTTCAGATCTATAATCATAAATTGAAGCCCATGAACACTAATTCCACACCTGAAAAATTAATCCATGGCTAGTTCATGCATGGAAAACCAAAAAAAAAAAAAAAAAAAAAAAACCCCTTGGCAGATTTAACGATTACCTGCTGTTCTGATGGTGAGACGGCGTGCTTGGTGGCCGCCGGTAGAAGGGGAGAGTCGGCGACGATCTGATGACGGTGGTCGGTAGCCGATGGTGAGCCATGGGGTAGCTTTCTCTAGTGTTTGTGTGGAGATAAGAGGGGAACGAAAATAAAATGGTGGTCGACGATGAGCCGTGGGGCAGCCCGGTAGCGGAAGGCGCCGGCCGACAACAGGAGGTGGTGGAGGGTGCCGGTCGACGACCAGAAGGTGCCTCAGATCTGTGGGGTTTGTGCGTGTGGCGATGAGGAGGAACAAAGGAAGAAGAGAACACAGATGTGTTCTGTTCGAAGGCCCATTGCTACGTATTTATTTTCTTTTTTTGGTTTTAAAATAAAATTGATCCCTGGGGGTTGGAAACTTGAAACATCTCATAAATGGGGGGGTTCGAGTTGTTGAAGATTGGAGGGAAACTTGAAACTAGGGGGTGTCAAGTTCCTTGCCTTAAAAACACTCATCAAACAATAAGAAAAGAAACTTGAACCCTCAGGTTTCAAGTTCTATTCCAGTTTTCCTCACCAAACAGGGAATTAGAATGATAACGTTGTTCACGAAGGGTATACCACCATCTTAAATCAAAACAGAGGTTTAGTTTGCATGTAATGAGATTCCTCTGAACACCATATATGATTACAAATTACAATGCAATATGCCCAACCAAGCACTCACACCCACAAAGCTTTTGCTATATAGTAAATGAAATGAAATGAAATGATTAAATTTACGGCCCATTGTTCAATTCAAAAATGATATATTTTAGACTTTTTATTATCTAATGTTTGTTCAAAAAAAAATGATTCAATTAGAAATTTAATATGTTCCTATTTATTTTTTAGGAATTATGAAAATATGAAATAAATGAATAATTTGCTCAAATGAGACCAAGGCTTTGGATCAAATGATAAAAGAAAGAGAAAGGCGGGGGAAAAAAAAAAGTCGGCCTAACCAGCTCAAGAAAAAAACCCAAGCCCACATTCTCTTCTTTTGCCCTATCTTCTCTTTTCTCACTCGCAGACCAATATCTCTCTTGGTCCAGCAGCGGGCAGTCCGGCGCCTCAAATCCTCCTCTCCTTCTCCTATGTCACATGTCACACGCATGACATAATTTCCCCCCTTTCTCCTCTCTTCCCAATAACAATTAAATTAGGCCCCCTTCATTTTCTTCTTCACAGACTTGAGCCCTCCTATAACATCCCAAGCGTAGCTTAAAGGATATGAAGTGACTATCTATATCATCAAAGGTGCACCTTCCTTTTCGAGACATTCACTCTTACGAACTCCACAGTTAAGTATGCTCATTGGGAAGAAATTTTATGATGGGTAACCTCCTAAGAATTTTCCCAGGTAGTGTGTGAGCGAGGACAAAGCATGCCAAAAAGGCTTATGGAGATTTGTGGTACCAGTCAATGTTCCTTGAAGCCATTCCTGGTAACTATCCATAACCCAGGAAGGGGTTAGAGTGTTACAAATTGTATGAGAACTTATTCGCGACTGTGAGCTGCTCCAGAGGGTGAGAGAGCCCTAGGTAGTCACCCAACTGGATAAAGATATTGGGCATAGACTGTCATTCAAGAGGACATATAAGTCGGCCGATTAGTGAGGCACAACGAGGACGTTGTTTTTTTCAAGTGGGGGTAAATCTAACACCCTAAGTAGGATATGAAGTGACTACTATATCACCAAAGATGTACCTTTCTTTTTAGGAAACCCACTCTTAAGAACTCTATAGTTATGCGTGCTTGTTGGGGAGAATTCTTATTATGGGTGAAGTCCTGGGAAGTTTCCTAGCCTATGTGTGAATGAGGACGAACCATGCCGGAAGGACTTGTGGTGATTTGTGAGGTCAATCAATGATCCTTGAAGTCATTTCTTGGTAACTGTCTATAGCCTAGGAAGGGTTCGGCGTGTTACACCTTCCCTTTCCTCCAGCATACTCACTCTCCTTGCCTTTTTCTTCATCTTCTTCTTCTTCACCTATTAATTACCATCATCAATAACCATGTTTTACCTCTAGTTCTCTCATCAAGTTGCGCAAATAATTGGGCATTAATGAGATTATGGAAAGCAATCAAGAGCTCAACTACATTTTGTTGGCTGTAAGGACAAGCAAGAAGATACATCTAAGGGAGTAGTAACCTACCCTATGGTTATTCCATTTTCAAGTTTTATTTTTCGTTTTCATGTTTGTTGTTTTAGTTTCAAATCTAGGTTTTAGTTCTCAAATTATTGCGATCAGATTCTGGGTTTCGCGATTTGATATAAACTTAAAATTTAGTTCTGAAGTCAGGTGCTATTAAGCTTGAGTTTTTGGTTCATCTATGCTTGTTTCACTTGAATTTACTCATACCTCTGTTTTCCCTTGTTTTGTTTTGCAAGCGTGGCCATATGAATTTGGCATCTCGGTTCTGAACCTTTGAGAGTTCTTTGATATTGTTGCTCCTTGTCTGGTCTTGGTTTCAGTTCTATATATGAATTTGGAGGAGTACGATCTGGGTTGTTTGGCTTGATTTTGGATTGTTCCTGTCCCCTACGTTGATTTCCTTGCCTTGCCCTATTTTCAAATTATCCACACCTGTGATTCCGCCTATGGTCAATCTCTTCGTAGTTCATGGTTCATTGGTATTATAACTTCTTTCTCTTTCCTTATTTTGTCTTACCTATGATTTATTTGATTTGTTTGTTCTTTTCATTGTCGTCGTTATCATCATTATTATTATCATTATTATTATTATTATTTGGTTATTTAATAATGTGAGCGAGTTCAACATAAGCAAAGGCATTAAGTCAGTTTTGTTACATTTCTCCTTTATTTATGGAAGCTTATAGTTTGTGAAATCTCAAAGTTTGTTTAATTGGATTAGCTATTTTGTTAATCTGACTTCGCATGCTCGTCTAGTAATATAGTCACCTCATTTCATGACCTATCTTTGTAGGTCGACACCCCTAAGTACTATGGTTATAAACCATACATTTGCCGAAAATCATAGCAGTTGTAGTCCAATTCAGTCCAGAACTCTGCAGTCCATCTTCTCTCACCCAATATCCCTCACTCCTTTTTTTTAATGTTTTCTCTCTCCTCTTTTCTTATTTTCTACATCTATTACCCATGGGACTCAACCCGTTCTTCTTGAATTTCTCTTTTATTTCTTCAACCGTGACCCCCCTTCCCTTGAATTTTCTCTCTCTAGCTTCATTCCTGTTTGTCAGTGCCATCATGCATCTCTCTTACTCATTAATGAGTGGTTAATGATAGCCTTCAATCTCTTCAGTTAGGCGTGCTACTGGCATGAATTCGATTTGGCTAGTAATTTGGTAACGAAGGAAACCAAGAAGCATAGGATAGGAGCATCATAATTTTTTTTTCCTTCTTCTCATTTTCTTTTGGTTTTTCCCCCTTGGATCAACATTTTTCTTTTTTTAATTCGAATTATTGTAAGTGAATTTTGAAAGTAAATTTCGAGTAATTATTTGCAATTTTGCTTCCAAATCCTTCAAATTTTTGTTCACTGTGCATATACTTCCTCCTCCCTAATGTTGATTAAAATCTCAAAATTGTAACTCTTCCTCTTCCCCTATTTTAACCTGAAACCCTAAGAACCTATTACTTTTGGAGGCAAAAAGGACAGAAATCCAACTCAGCCAAATAAAAAAAGAAACGACAAAAATCCAAAGTGTTTTTTTTTAACCATCCAATAAGCTTAGGATTGACAAGAGCAAATCAAAATTGGAGCAAAGAGATAGGGATAAAAACTGCACGATATTGGTTTGACTGTGCTCTATTTGTATGGCATTAAACCTATCACGCTATTAAGGATAGTGAAGTTGTCAAACAGTCAGAAAAGCCAGAAAACAAAGCACACAAGTAGAGTAAAAATCAGAGAGGACGAAGGGGGAGAGAGAAGGAGAGAGAGAAATTGAAGGCAAAATAGAGAGAGAACTTGAAGGCAAAATCAAGAGATGAGCTGAACTTAGCACCTGTAGAGTGTACTCATCACAAGGAGGCAAGCAGCCTGCAAAACAAAATTGGGGCAACAACACAACAAAGTGAAATTGCTCCTTTTGCAATAGTTTAATGTATGGTGCCTGCGCAAGGTACGGGCAATGATCAATAATTCTTATAGCACATTTTAATATTAATTTAATTTTAACTTAACTTTAATTATAATTAACTTAATTTTAATTATAATTAGTATATTTTTATAGCCAAACTGATAAATTAGTGTAAATATTCACAGTTAAAATGATAAAATTCATCTAATGTTTTTATGTTGCACTTGATGCAGAGTACAAAATAAAAACAACAATAAAGAAATTAAAGAATAAATTCAAGAGATTTAAAATATAATGATTTATCTAAATGTAAATGATATTTTTATTCAAATATTACGTGCAAAGGCCTATAATTAGTTCTTTCTATTTAGTCCACACCATTAGTGTTCTTATATGAGTTGTTTGAAATGTGATGGCCCACAAATTTAATTTCAATTTTATGCTAATCTTTAGTCTATTTAATATCGCAGAATAACCTAGTCGGGTGTCCCTATCGTATTTCGTTACAAAATACAAGGCAAATAGGGATTTCATTAAAACAACAAAGTCAAAGTCCAAACTCAATGATTCAAAAGTCAACGAGTCAATCTAGCTAGTCAAACAGCAAGTCCAACATTATTTCAAGATAATTAAAATTTAACTAAAGCTTCTACATGGCCTTGCTGACATCCCATCCCAATGCAACTTGCTAGTACTTGGAAACATAGCATTTTGAATAGTGACATGGAGCTCAATAATGCCTATCCCCTAATTGTAAAACACTTTCTTGAATTCGTTTTAAACATTTAGGGGTGAGATGGAACATTCAAACAATTTAAAAGAAAATCTATGCCTAATGATTTCAAGAACTTTAAGCTGTAAATTTTTTACCCAACATTCACAATTCAAAACAGCATCAATTTCAGCAAGCAACCCTATCAGAGGGTCTCATGGCCTTCCGCTGAACAACCACATAGGTTACCAGAGCCCATCTTGGTATACACCTATATAGAATGGCACATATCCAAACAACTGCGTGCTATAATATAGGGAGACTAACTTGTCTCTATATCAAAGTAAATCTATCCTGATCTCAGGAGGCACCCTCTTGCAAACTTGTCTTAAAATTTTAGTTCAAGATTCATTATTTTATGAATAAGTTTATTTGGCTCCCAATAACCCCAACTCATCTCAACCAAAACTTCTATTAACTCAACAAAATCCCTTTGAAACATCAAGTGCTTAAGTATAAATATTCAATCACAACACCATATTATATGTTCAAAGATCGATAAATCAGATGTTGCAGTTCAAGTTTTATACATAAGATCCCCTTGGCATACAACGTCACATAAATAATTCATAAGCATCCAAAATACTTTTTAAAAGAGCAACCAAAGGGGAGTTAAAGTATAGACATTACCTCAAAGAAGTGTAAGTGACCTAGCTTGAACTCGAGCCTAAGGTGTTGTGCCTAAATGATAAAGTAAGAAGTCACAACATGAGCTAACTTAATTAAGGGAATCCTTAAACCCAAAAACCAATCCTTGTCAACCCCAAAAGTCAAACAAGCCACTTAGACACATCAATATGACTAATACTCCTATATACTGATTTTTAAGAATCCAAGCAAACCCAAAGCTCATTTACTCAAATAAAGCAATTATTGAGATTTGAACCCATTAGAGTTTGGGAGCAATTTCAAATCAGTTTTCTAACCTAGCTTGCAGAGGCTATAACTTCACATAGCATAATGATATTCAAATGCACAGGAACAATATGGAAAGATCTTCTTGTCTACTGCAACCTTTGTCGTCTGAGCAAGTGCAATCAACCATAGCAACTGCCTCATAACTCAAATCTTTGTACCTTGTTAGTTTCAAGTGAGAATTGCACAGTCTTGGGAGAAAATTTATTTCTGGCTCTAGCCCAAAACTAGTGATTCATAATTCATAGAAAAATGGACTTGTAAAAGTATATCCTTGAAGTGTTTTGTAATTTCTGCCCTGCACATTCACCTAGTTTATTCTTCAAAGTTGTGTCTAATGCAGGTCTATTTTCTGATTTTAACTAGACTGATATTCCATGCATGAAGTCATCTTATTTAGCCATGAAAATCCATGAATCAACTTTAAACCTTCCCTCAATATCCACTAACATTATAAATTTCTAAAAATCCTAAGCAAGCCCAATGGAAAGATGAAAGAATGAGAAGGGATTTACCCTCTAGGGTTAGAATAAAGGTTCAAGAGAAAGGATTTCTCTTGAAAGATAGTCTTATTTCTGAAATTTAATTCAAAAGAAGATGTTAGGAGATTACTTAAAAGGTTTAAAAGGTTGAATCAAAATCACTTCATTAAAATTCAAGGGTTTAAACAAAACCCTAAACATAAATCCACTCACCAATGGAAGCAAAAAAGAGAAAAAGGAGAACTGGTGGTGGTGATAACGGACAGTGGTGAGGGGCAACCAGCATTGGGCGGCACTTTAATGGAGATGGTGGTAGTGGGGTGGTGCTTGTGGTTGGCGGGGATGGGGAGAGGGAAGGGAAGTGAGACTAAGAGAGGGAGAAACGTGAATCGGGGGGATTGTATGTCACGTAAAAAATCAAAGAACGAAGATTTTTTTTTCCTTTTTTTTTGTTTGACCGGTAAAAGGGAAAGGAAGAGATTTATGCATGCAATTACGATTAGTCAAAGATTTAGGAAATTTTCTGATATTCCTTCCAAGATAACAATAAATTCAAATTTAAATTTGAAATTTTGGGAATGAATTTTAAAACAATTAAAATATGAATTTTTTTTAATAAAATTAATATTTCGTTTATCAAAAGCTTTGACTTGTGTTAGAAATAGGGAATTTTGGGTTGGTCCGACGTTCTAACTTACAGAAAAACCCAACACTAGACCGCTACCAACAAGCTCAAGCGATTAACGATAAATTCTCGAAAAAATAAAATCAAATTATGCTTCAAGAATTATAAATATGAATTTTCGGGTTTTACATTGTACTCTTTTTAAAGAAGTTTCGCCCTTGAAACTTCACAAATGACTTAGTTATAACTATCTAAGTTTTTAGAATTTTACATCTTACACCTCATAAAAGAAGTTTCGTCCCTGAAACTTGCTCGTGCCTGGTCCATCAAATAGAGGAGGGTACTTAGACCATATTTCCTCTTCTAGTTCCAATACCGTATTTCCTGTTCCAGTTCCCATATGGTTGTGGTGTAGTTAGCCCGAACAACCTTCAGAATGGAGCCAATTTGTTGTGAAGTTGTTTCTCTCTGCGATCTAAGATCCCGATCGGTTGTTTCTCATAGGTTAAGTCTTTTCGAAGCTACAGAGGTTCTAGCTCGATCATATGCATTGAGTGAGGAATGTATTTACGTAGTTGGGACATGTGAAACATGTTGTGGGCTCTTGAGAGCTCCTCTGATAGTTGTAACCAATGTACTACATCTCCCACCTGCTCTTTGATGGAATAAGGACTAATATACCTTGGGTAAGCTTGCCTAATTGCCCGAATCGCATGGCACCCTTGATAGGTGAGACTTTTAGTAAGAGTCTATCTTCAACCTTAAATCCGAAAGGTCTTCGTAGCTTATAAGTATAACTCCTCCAATGACTCTAGGTTGCCTTCATCATCATCTGAATCACTCAAATCTTTTATGTGGTCACTTAAATCCGTTTAGGTCTAATTGTGAAATAGTCATCATTCTCTTGCCAACATAGAGGACTTATGCATTTTGTAATATAAAATGCTTCAAATTGAAGTATTCCCATGCTAGAATTATAATTATTGTATTAGGAAAATTCAATAAGTGTTAATTGGACATCCTACGGCTTCTGTAATCCAATGCATGAGCCCTAACAGTGCCCTTTAACATTTAGGTCGTTTGTTTCATCCACCTCTAGTCATTAGGCCATATGCGAAAATAAAGTTTAGCTTTATCCGAAAAGCCTCTCAGAGCTTTCGCCAAAGCAGTAACTCATACTTCGTGCCAAAAGCTGATATCATCGAGTAGGATGCCCCATTCCGCACAATTAGCTAATCTTCTCTAGGCAGACTTGAGCAAACATATCTAAGGCTTAGGTGTAACAAGTAATACTTAGTTTTAGCCTATGGATGAGTTCTCTATTTGTAACTGCCTCAGTTGGTGGTGCCCTCAGGGTACATTACTTCATACTCTGGTGCTACTTTACTAATTACCTAAGCATTCAACCTTAAATCAATACATAGTCACCTTTAGTAGGTAAATTACTTCGTCCTTCACTCTGAATTCACCAATGTATATTCATTAGGATCTCTAAGTCACTAACCAACATATGTTAATCATCCATAGTTTTTTATGAAATCCTTAAACTTCATCAACTCGTAGATATATCCCTAGAATCATATGCAATATAGTAAGCCTACTCTATAATCCCATATTTTTTTTCCCCTTCGAATGTACCTTAGGGATTCACGACGGCTGTCTCCCAAGAGTTAAGATGGCCAACCCAAGTTCAATTAAGATGATGATACCCAAAAATACAATTTTGTTTGATAATTGATCCCCAAAAGTGTAGTCAAATATATATTCTTAATAAATCACTATAATCAGCATTTCCCCATACCAAAGTCTATCTTCATAGTTTCTTGTTGCTTTTCCTTATTAGTTCTCTAATAATTTCAGTCTCAAGCTTCATGAACATGTTAATCACAATAAGAACACCTAATGATGTGATGACTGATGCCTATGTATAATCTTATAATATGAATAATGTAAAAGAACCTAATTGCATAATTAATAATGGTAATTCTCGATAAGTTCACTAATATGTCAAAAAATTATAACTCGCTCCCAAAATCTAGTCTAATCTTAAGCTTTTCACTAAAAGCAAATTGGTTTGAATCATATAGGCCGTAAAGGCTAACATTGAGTTACAAGGTGATAACAAAAAGGAACAACAAACTATGAGCTCAAACAGTTGCAAGAAAAACAAACAAATAGTGTTTATAATATCTTAATAGCAATAACTCAAAGGTCACCAAAGCAAGCATAATGCTAAAAGAAAGATACAAAATGTCAACCTCAAGCATTTAGAAATTGCAGCACAAATGAAATGAGAAGCAAAGAAGTCATCCAATGGGATACTTGTCCAACAAAACAAATGAAATGAAGTAACAAGATGAGGCTAAGGATCCTAGAAAGTAAAGAAGCCATCTTGAATGATGATGGAGTACTATTGCAAGTGTATGAATGTGTTAAGTAAAAGAATCAATTGAAAATATGAGATTGCAAGGCTAAATATGGCAACCATAGAAGTCAAAATTGAGTATGTGAGATCACACAATTGACAATAGTACAGGCAAGATTTATCTTCACAAATGAAATCCAAATTTCTATCGAAATGACGAAGATATCAATAAAATAGAATGATAGTTGTCCTTCCCAAGAAGCAATCTGTTATAGCTTAAGAGTTATCAAGTGAACGTAATTCAAAAGGAAACGTAAGGAATGTCAAACAATTTCAAAGCAAAATACTCGGTGAACAAATTGATTCAATAATCATACTCATCCCAAAATTTAGATAAAACAATTAGTGAGATGATATCGTCATTGAGAAAAACAAGTGAAAAGAATTCTGAGAGATAATAGAAGAACAGAAATAGGTATACCAATGCATGAACATGAGAGGCAATGAACATGAGAGTCAAGAGAACGTATAAGATTACAAAGTTAAAGCAACAACCAGATGAATAAAACCAAGGGATCATAAGATTCCCCAAATGTATAAGGTACACTGGAAAAACAAAGATACCAATTACAAAGTAGCGAATGTTATTCCCAAGATGCGATTAATTATAATAGGGTTAGGAGTAAGTTATCCAAGTAAGGTTGAAATAATAGATCAAAAAAGTGGAAGATTTTGGAGGTTGGTAAGGTACAGAAAGCAACAAGTCAAAGAAAATATAAAGATGGTTATGGGCCCTCCTCTAACATACCAGAATAGTCACATGTCCTCTTGAACCGCCTTAAGCTCACTTTTTACCTAAGATAGTATTTCTAACTCAACATCTAAATCGTCATGTTCAACCCCAAAATCACCTTGAATACAAGTCCACAAAGGTCAACTAGTCACCCCAATCGTCTAGGGGTGTGCACAACAGGTTAACCGGAGTTTTTGTTAACCGAAAATCGGTTAACTGGTTTTTCGGTTCAAACAAATTTCAAACCATAACCGAATCGAAAATTTCAGTTAACCGCTTTTTGGTTAACCGAAAATTTTAGTTCGTCCAAAACCCAAATCACAACCGAACCGAAAAAGTCGGTTAACCAGCTTTTCGGTTCAGTTACTGGTAAACCGTTCACAAATAATAAAAAACGTATACTTTCTTGCCTAAATTTTCATTTTTTTAATGTTTAAATTCTTTTTATAAAAATTAAACTTTGATTACCTTTTATAAATAATAAAAAAGTGCCCTTTCTTACCTAATTTTTTAATTTTTTATGTATAATTTTTTAAAAAACAAAATTATTTTCGGTTCGGTTAACCGCCGGTGAACCAAATTTTCAAATTGCGCGAAACGTAACCGAGCTAAAAACCGGAAAAGTTTTTCGGTTCGGTTAACCAAACTGATTTTTTTTGAAAAATCTGTTTCGTTAACCGATTTTTTGGTTCGGTTTTCGGTTTCAGTTTTTTTGCACACCCCTACATCTACCTAGGTCTTTGAACTTAGTAACCAAGTTTAGCATCGACTAGTAGGCACATACACCATAGCATCTTATGGTTTCAGGCAGAGCCATAGGCCATAGGCCATAGTTCATGATCATTAGAAAAGCCGTTAAATTCTTTATTTAAGGTTACTTCTCAGTGTAATAGTTTTAGACCACATGCTCTTTAGATCAAACACAAGCACAAAGCAGGATTTTGGTAGCTTTGGCCACACGCTCTACATTCAAGTCACCAGAGAGCAAATAGAAGATGTAAGGCATATGCATAATGATACTTATGAAAAATATGCAATTCCTCTTTCCCATACTTACACTCACACTCTGTTTATTACCTATGTCCACAAGATTTTTGGCTGTCCTTTGGAGTGAATAACTCCAAAGTGAGCCGTTAAAATTGAACCTAGACCTTGATACCACTTTGTGATGACCAAAAATTCAATTTCAATTTTATACTAATCTTTAGCCTATTTAATACAACGGAATAACCTAATCGGGTGTCACTGTCATATTTCATTACGAAAAACAAAGCAAAAAAGGATTTTATTAAAATAGCAAAGTCAAAGTCCAAATTCAATGGTTCAAAAGTCAAAGGGTTAATTTAGCTAGCCAAACGACAAGTCCAACATTATTTCAAGCTAATTAAAATTTAACTAAAGATTCTACATGACATCGCTCGCATCCCATCCCCATATAGCCTAGTAGTTGAATACAAAACATTTCAAACAATGAGATGGAGCTTAGTAATATCTACATGTAACTATAAAACACTTACTTAAATTCATTCCAAATATTTAGGGGTGAGAGGGAACATTTAAATAGTTTGAAAGAAGATATGTGCCTAGCCATTTCAAGAATTTAAGCTTCAAATTTCTTACCTATTATTCACAATCCAAAATAGAGTCAATTTCATCGACGAGTAACCCTACGAGAGGGTCTTATGACCTTCTGCCGAACTACCTCATGGGTACCCAGAGCCCATCTTAGCATACTTCCGTCTATAATGGCACGTACTCGAACAACTGCATACTATCATTTGAAGAGACTAACTATCTCCACATCAAAGTAAACCTACTTGGATTTAAGGAGGCAACCTCCTGCAAACTCACCTTAATCTTTTAGTTTAAGATTCAATCTTTTATGAATAAGTTCATTAGGCCCCCAATAATCTCAATCCGTCTCAACCAAAACATCTATTAGCTTAGCAAAATCACTTTGAAATATGAACTATTTAAGTATAAATATGCAATCACAACACCATATTACACGTTCAAAGATTCATAAAATCACATGTTACAGTTCAAGCTTTACACATAAGGTCCCTTTAGCATACAACGTCATATAAACAATTTATAAATATCCAAAATATATTTTAAAAGAGCAACCAAGGGGAGTTAGTGCATATACATTACCTCAAAAAAGTGTAAGTAATCTAGCTTGAGCTTGAACCTAAGGTGTTGGCCTAAACAATAAAATAGGAAGTCATAACATGGGCTAACTTAAGGGAGTCTTTACACCCAAAAACCAATCTTTTTCAACCCCAAAAGTCAAACAAGCCACTAAGCCACATGAATATGAATAGTACCCTTAGATACTAATTTTCAGTAACCTAAGAAACTTTTAAAATCCCATTTACTCAAATAAAGCAATTATTGAAATTTAAATCCATTAGAGTTTGGAAGCAATTTTGGATAAGTTTTCTGACCAAACATGAAAATGCCATAACTTTACCTAGAATTACCATACTGAGGTGTATAAGCACAATACAGAAAGATATTTTTGTTTACTACAGGTTTCATTTTATGAGCAAGTGTAACCAACCACAACAACTATCTCAACAACTTATATCTTTGTACCTAGTTAGTTTCATAATAGAATTGTATAGTTTTGGAAGAAAATTTATTTCTCACTTGTTTTAAGCTCAAAATTAGTAATTCCAAATTAATAGAAAAATAGACTTGTAAAACTATATCTTTGAAGTTTTTCATCATTTGTAGCCTAGCAGATTAACCTAGTTTATTCTTCAAACTTGTGTCTAGGCCTATTTTCTGGTCTTGGTTAGACTCATATTCCATGCATGAAGTCCTCTTATTTGGCCACGAAATCCATGACATCAACTTTGAAGCATCCCTCAACATCCATTAACACCTATAAGTTTCTAAAATCCTAAGCAAGCCTAATAGAAAGATGAAGGAATGAGAAGTATAGGGGTTTACCGTCTATGGTTAGAATGAAGGTTGAAGAGAAAGAATTTGTCTATTAAGACAGCCCTATATCTGATATTTAATCCAAAAGAAGATTTTGGGAGATTAATCAAAAAGTTTAAAAGATTGAAACAAAATCACTTCATCAAAATTCAAGGGTTTAAAAAAACCGAAACATACATCCACTCACCAAACGAAAGCAAATGAGGGGAAAAAGAGAACTGGTGGTGGTGATGGTCGGACGGTGATGAGGGGTGACCAGCGTTGGGAGGCATGGCAATAGAGGTGGCGGTAGTGGGGTGCTGGGTGTGGTTGTCGGAGAGAGAGGGGGGAGGGGAAGTGAGACTAAGAGAGGGAGAAATGCGATTTGGGGGGGGGCCATTGCTATCATGGAAACCATAAAAGAATGCATATTTTTTTCTTATTTTTTGGCTGGTAAAAGGGAACGGAAGAGATTTATAGGTGGAATTATGCTCACTCAAAGATTTAGAAAATTTCCTTCCAAGATAACAATAAATTCAAATTTAAATTTGAAATTTTGGGAGGGTGTTTAAAAACAATAAAATATGAATTTTATTAAATAAAATTAATATCTCCTGTGTTAAAAACTTTGAGTTACATCAGAAATAGGAAATTTGCACTTGGTTCAACATTCTAACATACATGAAAACCCAACACTAGAATGGTACCGACAAGCTCAAGCGGTTAATGATAAATTCTTGAAAAAAAAAATCACCTTAATTATGCTTCAAGGATTACAAATATGATTTTGGGAGGTTTTACAGGTTCAATCCAAAACGTACATTAAGCAAGCAAAACACAAAAAACAATGAATCAATTCGCTGGAGTGAAAATTATAGTATTTCATTCATACCATTGCAAATAAATAGTCATACTTTATTTGACTTTACATTAACCTCATATTGTTTATTCTTTCGGATACCTATAAAGATTACTATCAAATGAATGTGTAATTTAGATTAATATTATGTTTAGCCAGTAGCTTACCTTTCAATTTTTTCAAAGGAGTGATTTGAAGACCAATGAGAAGATAAAATCTATAATCATATTTTGCAATTTTTTGGCCGTTTGTTAATCTTCATTGAGGTTTATCGATATTGTATCAATGTCATATCAATAATGACATAATTTTATGTTCGTCTTGAATTCAAATTATGAATAGAACTACTATAAATCCTAATTTTTTAAAATCAGAATTAACGTAAATCGATTGGAAAAAAGTTGACTTTGATCAACTTATTTGATTACATCTAATATACATAATTGATGAATTTATTTAATCAAATCAAATCATTAAAATCTATTAATTTATTACTTTTATCTATGCGTGAAATATGAATCATAAAAGACAACTTACACACTACTTTTAGTTTTTATTATTCAATTGTAATAGATAAAAGAATTCTAAAGTAAAACTTAACCCCATCTACTTGAAAAAAGGAGACATCTATATTGAATAATAAGAAAAAACAGAGAGAAGTGGAGGAGCAGAGGAAGTGGGCTATGGAAGGAAGAAATGCGTGACATTGTAAATTAATGCCAATCTAACAAATAAACTAAAGGCAAAAAAGTAAATATATAGATGCAAAAGGGCATAACAGCTAGGGAAGAACCGACATGACCACAATCTTGTAATGGTCTGCATACAACAATGCTTCAGAGGATTTTGACACGTCAAGTCACGACGTAGAAAAATTCTTTTACTCAGTCGCGACCTATCTTTTTATAATAGACAAAACAACCTACATGACCACAATCTTGCAAATACCTGTCTCCATACGACAACGCTTCAGGGGATTTTGACATGTCAAGTGAGGACAGAGAAAAATTCTTTTACTGAATTGCGACTTATCTTTTTATAAAAGACTAAAAGAAAGGAAATACTATAAATTTTAACAATAGGAACTAGCAAGATAATTAATCGCAATTTACCCACAACATAGACCTAAAAAAAAAGAACTTTCATGTGAGGCTTCTTACGTTTTCTTTTCCTAAAAAACACACAGTATTATAATTATACTTAATAAGAATTGACTCAACTTCAAAATCTGACTTGAATTCTTCTGAAATTTTGGATTGTGAATATGATTTTCTCAATCCATATTTGAAATAAACAGAACCCAAAGAACTAGCAAATTAGCATGTCAAACCTGACCCTAACTAAAAGCACCCACTCAAACTTGAGATTATGTCCTTATTTTATATTTTTTTAATTTTTTTTTCTCCTAATAATAATGGTTATTCATTATGAAAACATTGAGTTTCTAATTTTAATACAATAAAAATAATGAAAAAATGCTCTAAACTATTGATCTGATCCAACATCCGCAAAATCGAAATATATCCGTCCATATTATATATCCAATCTGTATTTTACCATAATTTGAGTATGCATGATCCGTATTTACTGACTTATCTAAATTGACATGATAGGCCTAATTACAGCCATGACGTATGGGTGCCTCCATATTGGTAGGGATGAGCATGGGACGGATTCAGGGCCGGTGAGTTATACTTGCACCCATATCCATATTCAAACCTATACCCATATTCAAACTCATACCCATCGGATTTCGGATGGTTGTATCCATACCCATATCCATACCCATCGAATTTTTCAGGTTCACGGGTTTTATTCGAGTATATATAGAGTGCGCAAAGTGTCACCTATATTCAACTCATATTTACATACACAGTATATTTAATTATCAATTTCAAGCGGCGCTACTAAAATTCGTGTCGAATAAACTCACGGAAGTTAAAAATGTAAAAAAAATTTAATTTTTTATTTCTACATAAATAAACACTATACACTTAGAGTTTTATGCCAAACATTTATTTTTAAATTTTACCGTATTTTAATCACGAATCCATACCCATGTCCATACCCATTTTCAAACGCAATACTCATATCCGCCCCAATCCATTTTTTTTATAAGTTTTCGTACCTATAACTATTATAAATAGGGCAGATTCGAGGTGAATTTTTCAAATTCAGGTGCAATTTCCGTCCCACTATTTTGGCCATTTGCTCTGGCCGCGTACACCACGTGTGATCTGATAGATTTTCATGGAAGATTGCACTGCACAGTGCACGTCTTCATAGTCATAGGCTCACACAGGCACGGGTGATGGCCCACACTCCCACAATTTTTTTAATTTGAAACTCTTCTTTTAAACTCTCTCTTTTTCGCTCAACAATTATCAAGAGGAAAATGTCTGGAGGGTGTTGCCAAAATTTTACATAGAGGCGACCTTCGGACTAAGACGTGTTAGTTTAAAGGGGCCCGCTAACAGGTTGTTGACGGAATGAATCGAGGGCGAAGTTCTTTTTTTTTTTTTTTTAACTATTTTGCCCATTCTACCACCCCCCTTCCTGTATCATTCTCACTCCTCCCTGCTCGTTGCACATCTACTAATCGAGCCCCCCCCCCCCCCATTCTAGGTGACACTCTCTGTTTCCTCACGCTTCTCTGTCCTCACGAGCGAGTTCAACCTGTCTCCGCCGGCGAAACTCGCTATTTGGTGATTCTCTGATAACACCTTGGTTGTCTTCCCGGACCTAACCCTGAAAATGCAAATCAAAAACTGAAAGGGAAGCAGGGGACTGACACCAGGAAGACCTCTTTCAGCATCCTTTGGGGCCTTTTCTTTTCGTAGGTAAATTGGTACAGGTAAAAGGGTGGAATAAGTTGAGGTACGTTAAAGTAAGTTAAAGTGGGTTGAATTTTTTTATATGATAAATTGAACTTGGTTAAAATAGTTAAAGTAGATTGAAATAGATCGAAATAGGTTAAAGTGAATTAAAATAAATTAAAATAGTTGAAATGAGTTGAGATTGATATTTTAGAAATTGGCTTACAAAAAGAATAGGTCCTCAGTACACTCAATGCAATTAACCCATGCAATAATGGTTCAAGTATTTACTTTCATATAGTAGCTCTTTGGAGGGGTCCCTATTATTCCAATTTTCGCAGAAACAACCTGGAAAACTGCTAAATCAAACCTTTCCTGAACACCGTTGTGAAAATGCAACCATCAAATAGCATACTCCCATTTGGGATCTAAAATCAAAGTCTGGCAACAAAGTTCTTTCATTGCAAGAACTGGATTAAAAATCTCAACAACTAACAGAAAGAGAACACATATAGCATAATCAAATAAATTCATGGCAACTAAGTGGAAAATAGAGGGGTGTGTCAGGCTGGGCCTTGGGCCTTAGAGCATAACCAGTGGTGAGCCTCAAATTTGGCTCACTAGTGGGGGCCTCCTAGTGCCATATCAATTCTCTCTTCAACTTTTAGCTCACAATCCTCACTTTCTTTAATGCAAGGTTCACCACTTTGACTCACTAAATAAAATAATATCTATGGACCCCACATCAAATCATATTTAATTAGTTTTGTTTTTATATTTTGTTTTGTTATTTAGCTTTATTATTTATGTGAAAAATAATTTGCACATAATAATTTAGGATCATGATTATTTAAAGGTGCATAATTTTTTTTAAAAAGGAGTCTGAATTTAAAAAAAAATTAGACATGCTTGAATGTAATAGTTTAAAAAATACTTTTTGTTTTGTTTTGTTATTTAGCTTTGTTATTTATGTGGAAAATGATTTACACATAATAATTTACTAATACAATTATTTAAAGACGCATAATATTTTATTATTAAAAAAAGAGTATGAATATAATAAAAAGTTACATGTGCTTGAATGTACCAATCAAAAAATATTTTTTGTTTTGTTTTGTTATGTAGGTGGATTATTTATGTGGAAAATAATTTACACATAATAATTTAATAACAAAGGACTATTAATTAAAAAAAATTAGACATGGTTGAATGTAAAAATTACAATAGGTTAATGATTAAAAAAAAAAATACATTGATTGACGAAGAAAACATTACAATAGGTGAACAAATAAAAAAAATTACAATACGACGATAATTTAATTATCCTCTTTGCCGCGGGCCCGAATTTCGCTTCCATATTTCCTCAATCAAGTCCGCTTAGAGAGCTGCATGTGTGTCGGAGTTGCGAACTTGGCATGGCCATTGAAACTACATATCATAGCATGGATGGTGGGCGTGGTTAACAATCGGCTCCGGGACAGTTCCCTCCACAACGTCGTAGTCAAATGCAAGCTCGTAGTTGTCCCGTTCGTCCTCAACAATCATGTTATGGAGTATCACACATGCTCTCATAATAATACCAATTTTTCTTTGATCCATGAGGCGAGCGGGGTCTCGTACAGTGGCAAATCGAGCTTGTAACACACCGAAGGCTCGTTCAACGTCCTTCCTAATAGACTCCTGACGTTCTGCGAAGAGTTTATTTTTCGGCCCTTGGGAAGAAGGATATTCCATCTGAAAGATAATATCCTATATTGTACTGATGCTCATTGACACATACTCACATTTCGGAGCCCGATCAGCATACAACTCCTGGAAAACCGGTGAGCGGTCAGGGACATTTATGTCATTGAGACTTCCAGGCAACCTAAAGAATGAATGCCATATCTAAATGTTGTATGATGCAACGGCTTCAAGAATAATAGTTGGCACCTTATAAATTTTCTTTTGAAATGATGTCTTCCAACCCGTTGGATAATTCTTCCATTCCCAGTGCATGCAATATATGCTTCCCAGCATACCGGGAAAGTCAGGGTTTCAGCAACCTATAGTACGCGATCAACATTAGCTTGATTGGGTTTTCTCAAATACTCTTTCCCGAAAACCTCAACGATCCCTAAGGCGAACTTCTTCATGCATTCCATTGCAGTGCTCGCACCAATCTTCAAGTACTCCTCAACACAGTCGGCCGCTATACCATAGGCAAGCATTTGCATAGTTGCGGTACACTTGGTTAATGGCGTCAACCTACGTTTTCCGGCTGCATCGTATCTAACCTGGAAGTACTCTGAATGATGGCCAAGTGCTTCCACAATGCGGAGAAATAAGTTCCTCCGCATTCGAAATCTGCGACGAAAATGATGTGAATCTTCGGCGAAGTAATCTTTGTATAAGCGGTTGTGGGCAGTTTCTCTATTCCTCTTAATAAATCTCTTCTTTACCCGAGACCTAGATGTCGAAGGCGTCAACTCTTTTACTGGTTCAATAAGTTGGAAAAGGGCCGCCATATCCTATTGAAGTTGTTGCTGATGTTGAAGAAAAGTGCCCATTACCATGATATCAATATCTGATGAAGATAAGGAGGATGTGGAGGATGAATCTTCCTTACAAGGTAGCTTCTCAACATTGAAATTATCCATTACAAATATCCTGTGCAAGATAATTATCTACAAAAGTGTTAAAGTATAGAAGAGTAATAATTTGATTAAACAACAAAGACATACCAATTTTATAAATTAATATCATAGGACGATTACGCCAAATCATATCTAATACAATACAAGGTACAATAAAGTTACATACTACAATCTTCGAACTTCATTTGAGCAACATTGTTCTTCTAATCTATGTAATGATGGTGGAGGGGAGACATATTACTGAGATGATGATGATGATTTTCGTGATCTCCTTCTCATGATATGTGCTCTTCTTTCCTGATAATACGCTGCTTCTTCAGGACTCAGCATTGAGGTGTCTGTCATCATTATTCTATCCTCTTGGCCCTCAGCTTTTCTTCCCTCATCATCATCTTCTGTGCTTTTTCTTCTCTTACTAGTGTGATATAATCTTTGAATATTTCATTCATATTACTGCTATTACTGCTCATGTCCTGCAACTTAGTTGTGACTAAATCAATGACAGTGGTATCTGCCTTTTGCTTTAGCCTTCTCTTCGCTGCTTTTCTCCCCTCGGGCCTTTCACTCCCACCGGCACCTTCCTCTCCTGCCTCTTTGGTGTCAGGATGGGACCTTTTGGAGGATCCTGAGCCTGACTTGGGTGGGTCACATATAGCCCTCCATTTTGGTTGGTCCTTGAGCAGCTTGTACCAGTGCTCGAGATCGAACTTCTTGCATATACATTCTTTGTACAACTTCTGTGCTGCCTCCAGAATCATTATCTCATTCCATCCACTTTAGTTGATATGCTTAACCTCTAACATAACACCCGCCCATTTACTGACGAGCGGAGAGCATCGACCCTATCGGCCATTCAGCGTCTTCCAAGAACGAGGCGAGGCTCCTCATGAATGGTGGTCAATGAAATTGGAGGTCACCTTAGCCTAGAAGCCAGACTTCTTCTGATCATTCCCGACAACGGCGTTTGTGCCTACATTAATCCAAGCACGTATTAGCCTTTGATCCTCCTCAACCGTCCACTTCTTTGCACCCATACTTGAACCCCCTACACTTCCTTCACATCCCCTTTAGTGCTCAGGTTAATATCGGTCTCAGAATTTCCCACCCCGGCCATTGGCCCGATTGGCGTAGATGAAGGTGTAGAGTTGCTCCCTGCAGACAAGTAATTAGGGGTGGCGTGTGGTGGAAGATAGTAGGGAGGGTAATATGGGTACTCACTGTAATGCACATTGTGTGGATTATTATGTGGTGGGGGGTAATAAGGTCGAGGATAGTTACGGGGGTTTTGACCTGAGGTACCACTTGGATTCCTGAAGTGGGGTTGTGGTGCGTAATATGGTTAATACATGTGTTGGTTGTAGTTAGGCGGTGGGTATGACGGGTAAGATAGGTGGGGATTACTTGGGGTAATAGAAGTGGCACTATTCACCCCAACTTGGGGTGAATCGTCTCCCTCAAGTAAACTACTAAATGATGGGGAATGCTAGGATCCATAATCGAGCTAAAATAACGACCTACAAGCATATTAATCGTATTAATTAAAATATTAACATCTTTTATACATCTAACATAAAAACTTAATAAATTTTAACTAACATGCCAAATATATAAGTTTCCTGTAATTCCCAAAGAATTCATCGTACCATTCCAATTCAATTATTTCCCTTCATTTTTTGTGTCGCATTTTGCAACACATTTCAAATTAGTAAATGCAATGTCATTAAGAAAAACATATCATGACATGATTACTACTTTCATGATTGACTATCATATTTAATTTAATTTTACTTCTTTAATTTTATGAACATGTCAACACTTTACCAAACTAAATTATTTAACCATATTCTTTATTTTAGCTACTAACATATATACTACCGCTTAACATAATTTTCCGACAACTTTAAAATTATCCATACTAACATATCAGCATTCCAACTCTACAAATGTTATTTATATCTTTTCTAATTTATGAAACATTTGCAATTACTAATGCCAAGACTTAAAAACATATTCACATATTTTAATTCATTTTAATTTTACAACATAAATTTTACTAATATGCCTAATCATATTTTAATTTAAAATTTTATCAAGTTACTAACTACTTATATAATAAAGTAACCATAATTACTAACCATAATTACGTACTAATCAAGTCACATTATCATGTCACTAACGGTACATACTTACACTCTAACTTGTGAAAACATAAATAATTAAATTTAACCACCTTGTCGGTTATTTAAATGTAACCATATTCATTATTTTAGATACTAACATATATACAACCACTTAACGTAATTGTCCGACACTTTTAAAATTATCCATACTAACATATCAACATTCCAGCTCTAAATTTCATTTATATCTTTTTCAATTTATGAAACATGTGCAATTACTAGTGCCAAGACTTAAAAACATATTCACATATTTTAATTCATTTTAATTTTACAACATAAATTTTACTAATACGCCTAATCATATTTTAATTTAAAATTTTACCAAGTTACTAACTACTTATATAATAAAGTAACCATAATTACTAACCATAATTACATACTAATCAAGTCACATTATCATGTCACTAACGGTACATACTTACACTGTAACTTGTGAAAACATAAATAATTAAATTTGACCACCTTGTCGGTTATTTAAATGTAGCCATATTCATTATTTTAGATACTAACATATATACAACCACTTAACGTAATTGTCCGACACTTTTAAAATTATCCATACTAACATATCAATATTCCAACTCTATAAATTTCATTTATATCTTTTTCAATTTATGAAACATGTGCAATTACTAATGCCAAGACTTAAAAACATATTCACATATTTTAATTCATTTTAGTTTTACAGCATAAATTTTACTAATATGCCTAATCATATTTTAATTTAAAATTTTACGAAGTTACTAACTACTTATATAATAAAGTAACCATAATTACAAACCATAATTACGTACTAATCAAGTCACATTATCATGTCACTAACGGTACATACTTATACTTTAACTTGTGAAAACATAAATAATTAAATTTAACCACCTTATCAGTTATTTAAATGTAACCATATTCATTATTTTAGATACTAACATATATACAACCACTTAATGTAATTGTCCGACACTTTTAAAATTATCCATACTAACATATCAACATTCCAACTCTATAAATTTCATTTGTATATGTTTCAATTTATAAAACATGTGCAATTACTAATGCCAAGACTTGAAAACATTTGAAATTACTCATTCCAACTCCATAAATGTTATTTATTTTTTTTTTCCAAATTATGTCACATTTGAAATTACTAATGCGAAGACTTAAAAACATATTCACATATTTTTATTCATTTTAATGTTACTACTACAAATTTACTGACATGCCTAATCATAATTTAATTTCAAATTATACAAAGTTATTAAAAACATAGTCACGTGATATTTATTTAATCACATTCATATTATCATATAAAATATTCACATATTCTATGCATATAATATGTGAAAACATAATAGATTTTAACTTAAATGCCAAATAAATTTAAATGTAATCATATTAATTATTTTATACACTAACATAAAAAAGTAACCCATAACATAATTTTGAATTACTAAATTCATTTACAAAGCATTTCAAGTTAATAACGTAAACACTTATAAATAACAAAATCATATTCACATAACAAAATTTCTTAATATTTACTTATTTTACTAACATATAAACTAACATATAACAAAACAAAATTTCTAAATACTATTAAAAAAATTGAGACTCACAATGTTGTTCACTTCCTTTTTGGTTGAGAGCACCTCCAACTTTTCTACAAAATAATAACAAGATATTATAAATATAACTACAATATTTAAAATTATAAGAGAAAGTATTTAATGGAATAGAAATTACAAACACTTACAATTGCTTCACTTTTGGATGAAATTACTCACAAATATAACAAAGTTGCTCAGAATTTTTTTGAGGGATATTGAAATTTAAGTGTGTTCATTTTGCACAAAATGACACCTGTTTATAGCAAGCTTACATGAACCCAAAAAAAAAAAAAAAAAAAAATTCACTTGTTTTTGAGCCGTTGGGAAAAGTCTGAGAATTCAACCAAAAAAAATTGAAGCCCAAATTATTTTCCCCAAGTTACTATTGGCAATGGCTAGTTCAGAGCATTGCACGGGACAGCAGCTTTACAACATTTTTCTTTTTTTTTTAAACCAAGCGAAAGTAAAAAAAAGAAAAAAGGGGTCAAATGCGTCTAAATGACGTCGTTTTGACCCAGAAAACGACAAAAAAAAAAAAAAATAAGGCCGAGCGGCTTGCGTCTGCAAGCCCCCCGACGAGCCGCGTGACTTGGGCCCGCTACTGTGCTATCACGGCCAACCCACAGGCTCGCTAGCTAATTTTTTAGGCCCGTGAGCTGGGCGCTGGAAATGCTCCTAATAGATTTGTCCCCCCTTTCCCTCGAGTGGTTGGCCTGTTGGATCTTCTCTAAGATAGGGGCTCAATAGGTAACCCATATTTATCATTTTAAAAAAACAATTCATGACAACTAAGGCGTTGAAACTATCAAAAAGCATGTTCATTTTCTCCCTAGAACAGGTTCCTCATCTGCACACACAAAAAAAAAAAAAAAAGAAAAAAAGAACAAGTTCCTCATCTTCATCTGCTTTCTCTGTTTATTGGTCTTCATTCTCTGTTGTAGCCGTGAAAGAGAAAGGAGAAGGGAAGAGCGGTGGGAATGGAATTGTGCGCAAGAGATGGTGGGTGAACAATGTGGTGGAGGTTGTGGAGGCTGAGGGGTGGCGAAGCGACCGTAGGACGCCGGACAAGGGCTGAAACAAAGGTCACAACCCCCCGTTCTACTGCTGCCCGGAGAAAGAAAAAAGTGGAAAACGGGAGAGAAGGGGTGAGGCGGCGGTGTCAAGTGACAGTTCCCGCTAGCCCGTATGTCGGCCAGCGATTCGTGAGATGGGCAATGGGAGTGGTGGTGCAGCATAGCATATGAGGCGTTGGCCGCTATTGTTGAATAGAAGAGAAGAGATAGGGGGTGTTTTGTAATAATAGTTTTTTTTGGAGAAAAAGACCTATTTGTGGATGTTTTACTTATTTTGATCAAATTAAATAGTTAAAAGAGTCTTTGGTAAATAGTTTTTTGAAACAGCTATTTGATCCCAAAAAATTCTTTTTGAAAATGCTATTTTCATTAACCTTTTCAAAAGAGCTTTTTGTGAAAATGATATATTTGCTCAAGATTTTAAATAAATTACATTACATGCCATTGCATTATATTTAATTATTTATATAATATTTTTTATAAAATAGAAAGAGTATATAGTATTATAAAGTATTCCTTAGTAGCATTCTAACTCAATTAGTTCTTGAGGATTAATAAGAGTAGAATTTTTCTTTTTTGGAGGCAAAAACAAACCATTGAAATTACATGGTCTCTTTCATTATTTGTATTTTTTTTGTTAACCAAGTAGGATACTTTTCAGTGTAATTTTTTAATTTTCCTAGCATATTATATCACGCTTATTTGGTTCTCTTATCATACACTTTTATTAATGTCTAATAAGACTAATATTATGATATTTATACTTTAAATTATTCAATCTCCCCTCCGATTAGGTT